>JAJPUD010020909.1:395-12900 GCA_023553655.1 Myrmecobius fasciatus | reverse complement strand
CGAGGGTATGGTTATAAGTAGCATTTGGTGCTACTTCACTATTCCTGTCATAAAGCATCTTTCCCATTCTGTTCATTTTTATTCTAACTACTTCTTTTTTCTTCTTGTATTTTCTTTTATCAATTTCTCTGATGATTTCAAGTTAGCCTTACTAAAAAGGATGTGGAACTGTTGTCTGTATGGAGAAGTCAGTGAAACTCAACAGCAAAACAAGGCCAAGGTTTGAGCAGCAGAAATGGACTTGTCAAGATCTTCAGGCAATAGTTTTTTGTTTGTCTGTTTTTCTCTCAAGACTTTGAGCTTATGGAACACTAATGCATTGTTAGTGGAGCTGTGAAATGATCCAGCCATCCTGGAGAACTATTTAGAACTATGCCCACAGGGCTATTAAAGTACACATGTCCTTTGATACACAGTGTCTCTGTATCCCAAAGAGATCATAAAAAGGGGGAAAGGACCCACATGTACAAAAAGGTTTGTATTAGCCTTTTTTGTAGTGGCAAGAAATTGGAAATTGAGTGGATGCCCATCAATTGGGAAATGTCTGAATAAGTTATGATAAATGAATGTAATGGAATATTATGGAATATTATTGTTCTCTAAGAAATAATCAACAGGCAGGTTTCAGAAAAGTCTGGAAAGACTTACATAAACTCATGCTAAAAGAAGTAAGCAGAGCCAATAGAACATTGTACACAGCAACAACAATATTATGTGATGATCAACTGAGATGAACTTGGCTTTTTTCAACCACTCTGTGATTCAAGGCAATTCCAAAAGATTTGGAATGGAAAGTGCCGTCTGTATCCAGAGAAAGAACTATGGAGACTGAATGTCGATCAAAGCATAGTATTTTCACCTTTTTTGTTGTTGATGTTGTTTGTTTTTTTTTCTCATTTTTCCCTTTTGGTGTGATTTTTCTTGCACAGCGTGATGGATACGGAAACATGTTTGGAAGAATTGCACATGTTTAATCTACATTGGATTGCTTGCTGTCTTGGGGAGAGAGAAGGAGGAAGAGAAGGAGAAAAATTTGGAACACAAGGTTTTTACAAAAGTGAATGTTGAAAACTATCTTTGCATGTATTTGGAAAAATAAAATACTATTTTAAAAAGAAAAAAAGAAGTTGGGTTTAGGTTAGAGATCTTTGTTCAGCAGAGCACAGGATGACATATAACTCAGAATCAGTATACAAAGAAGCTAGACAATTATTGGCCACACAGCTAGTGAGATTTTATGTTCTTGGGGATAAATTATAATTCTCTGTAAGAGTAAGAGTTTGGGGGTGGAGGAAATCCAGATACAGCATACTGCAGTGGTATTTGTACACAAATATGAAAAAACCAAAACCATAACCAAGTTTACACCTTTACCCTAATACTTTAGGATAATAAAGGAAAAAGAGAAACATGAAGTAGGCTTTTTATGCTGATTTTATCAAAACAGGTACAAAGGCACAAGTGGTCCCCCATGCTTATGATGTAGTTCTGTCTCAACTGCACTCCTGGTTTCATCACATACCATAGCAAGCCTTTCCTGATCTTTCCCCAGCTCTACCTCTATATACACATAGTCATTAACAGTTACTTCATCTTCAACAAGTTCTTACATACCTCATATTTCATTTACTTGTATACATTTTATATTCACCATGCTCTCCCCCATTTCAGTAGAATGTAATCTTCTTGAAAGTAGGACAACTTTGCATTTATCATTTTATTTAGAGAACCTAGAACAGTGTATGGCACACATGAGGACATTAATAAATGCTTATTAAATTGAGATGAACAAGAAAGAACACTGGCAGATTTCTTGCTGTCAACTCCTCCCAACATGTATTCTGTTCTTACATGCATTAGGGTGATCTTCAATAACTGGATCATGGACTGGAACAGCACATAATATTGTCTGATTATCTATTCAGAACCTCCCACCCTCTAAGTAGAAAGAACAAAAGGGGAACTGGAGAAAAGAAAGCATTTCAAATCAAAGAACTCCAGCTGCTTAGATCCCAGAGAGATCAAAATGATGGTGTTTCCGACAGGAAGCAGTAGTTAGAAAATTTTTTAATGAACAATTTATTTGTTGTATACATACCACTGAGGATGAGGAATTCTTTTTGTATGAAAAGCCAGCAAGTGGCAACTCATTAAAAAGGTCCTAAGCTTAATCTACCTTGGAACAGATGAAAAAGAAAGGAATCATAGGAAGCTCACCAGCCAGGGGGATTTAATCTCAAAGCTTTGGAGTATAATGAATGAAGTAGGGCAAGTGATTAACAACAAAGAAGGTATCATTTATTATAAAAACAGAAATATTGAATTTAGAATAATGAATTTATTGTTTAGGACAGAATTGTGTGGTGAATTTTTTAACACTTGAAGATTCTGTGTGTCTTCAAGTAGAAGAGACAAGAAAAGCTTCAAGAACCATGTTATAAGGCATTAAAAACCATTTGAAGTAACTCTCCATTCCTATTTTATTTCACATCTTAAATCAAATCCCCCCCAAAGCATTAAATGTTTTTTTCCTATAACCAGGAGACTTCATCCATCAGAATGTGCACCTGGAAAGATATTGAAAATCAATCAATAGGTCAATAAAAATTTATTAAGCATCTACTAAGACTTAAGGGTACAAAGACAGTTCCTACCCTCAAGGAGCTCACAGTCTCTTAGGGGAGACAACATGCAAACAACTATGCATAAAGAAGCTCTTAATAAAAATAAAACTGGAAAGAATGAAATGAGGAAAGGTACTAACATTAAGGAACATAAGGAAATGTTTTCTGTGGAAGATAGGATTTTGGCTGGGACTTGAAGGAGTCAGGAAAGTAAGGAGGCAAAGATGAGGAGGGAGAACATTCCAGGAATGTGGGTAAGTTCGCCAGTGAGAATGCCTGAAGTCAGGAGATGCAAACAGCAGGGATGTCAGTATTCCTGTATTGTAGAATACTTAGAAGGGCAGAAGGTATATGAAACTGAGAAAAGTTAGGGGTGGGGAATGTTGGGAAAGGCTATGAATGCCAAAGAGAAGGTTTTATATTTTCTCCTGGAGAGATTCAATGCAGTTTAGTGAGTAGGGAGGAGAGGCCCTTGATCAGACCTGCATTTTAGGAAGATCAATTTGACAGCAGAGTGGAGAATGAACTAGAACAGGGAGAGCTATAGGTAGGAAAGACATCCAGCAGACTATTGCAGTAGTATAGGCAGAAGATGATGAAGCAGGGTGCTGGAAGTGTCAGAGAAGAGAAAGGAGTATGAGAGATATATTACAAAAGTAAAATCAATAGGCCTTGACAACAGTTTGGATATAAGAAGGGGTGGTGAGAGAGTGAGAGGTAAGAATGGCATCAAGGTTATAATTCTATGTAACAGAAAGAGTGGTGATATTCTCAAGTAATAGTGAAATTAGGAAGGCAAAGGGCTTTGGGAGGAAAGATAATGAATTCAGTTTCAGTCATGTTAAAGTCAAAATGTCTACAGTACTTAAGGAACTGGAGTTCAAGATGTCTAAGAGAAAGAGATGAAAGACTAGAGATCAGTATAAAGGCTAATGCTGGATCAACATAGGGATAAAAACAGAACATATGGGAGATGATGCGGTCATCAAGTGAAATAAATATGGAGGAAGAAGACAAAAAGGCTCAGGACAGAATGTGATCAATCACACCCGTGGTTAATGGGCATGATCCAAATAAACAAGCAAGCAAGAAAAAAAAAAGAGAAGAATTAGTCAGGCTGTGAAGAGTCAGAAAATTGAGAAGAGAGTGAGAGGAAAGGAAGTATAGTCATTTACTGCAAACAGCTTCAAGGAATTTAGCCACAAAAGGGAAGTGATATAGGTTATGATAGCTAGTAGATCAAGTGAAGATATTTTGAGGATAGAAGAGACATAGGAATGTTTATAGATGATAGGAAAGCAACCAATAGAGAGGATAAATTTGAAAATGAGACAGAGAGGAGGGATGATAGAGGGAACAGTCTGTTTAAGAAGATGGGATGGAATGGAACCACTTGTACATATAGAAGGATTTGATTTGGTACAAAGAAGGGTGACTTCTTCATGTTTGACAGGGGAGAAAAGGGGGAGGAAGTAAGGTGCCTAGGAAACAATTCATTTGAGAAATGTGAGATGAGGAAGAAGGGAGAAGAAAAGAGGGAGATCTTGATGATGGTCTCAATTTTTTCAGTTAAATAGCAGCAAGATTCTTAGCAGAGAGAGTAAAGGAAGGGGAAAAATGGGAGGTAAGAGAAGGGGGAAAAAGGGTTTGAATGACCATCCATGATGGGTGCAATAGTAAATTAATTAGGAACATATAAAAGGACTGCCATGCAGTAGTGAGGACCCTGATTGAATTTTTTTAAGTTAATTAATTAAATTTAAGATTTCCCAGTTACATCCAAAACAATTGTTTGTAAGATTCTTGAATTGCAGATTCTCTCCTTTATCCCTACCCACAGCCAAGAAACCTCATGTGAGACCATTCAAAACATGTCCTTAAAATTCAAGATGTGAAAGAAAAAACATAGATCTCCCACCCTAATGAAAATAAAAACCCTCAAAAGATTAAGTTAAAAATAGAGAGATAAAGTAATAGAGAATATTTTGATCTATATATAGACTCCATTAGTTCTTTTGGATATGAATAGAATTTTTATCTTAAGTCCTTCAGAGAAGGTGTGTATGATTGTACTACTGAGAATAACAAAGCCATTAATAGTTGGTCATCCTAGAACATTGCTATTACTTTGTATATTTGTCCTTGTTCATGGAGGCCTTTACAGGATTTTTTTTTCCCTGAGAGCTTGCTGCTCATCATTTCCCAGAGAACAATAATATTGCATCAGAGAAACTTGGTTCAAAATTTTTTTTACAATTACTCATTTATTCTGTCTCTTCTTTCACCCTCTCCCTCCTCAAAAGTGTTTTGCTACTGACCACTCCCTCTCCCCAATATGCCCTCTCTTTTGTCACCCTTCTCCTCTCTTCTCATATTCCATTCCCCTCCTATTTTCTTGCAGGGTAAGATAGATTTCTATACCCCTACTGATATGTATGTTATTTCCTTTTTGAACCAATTCTGATGAAATAAAGGTTGACTCACTCATTCTCTCCTCCCCCTCTTCCCCTCTACTGTAAAAGCTTTATCTTGCCTCTTTTTAGGGCAGATAATTTGTAGCATTCTACTTCTCCCTTTCCCTTTCTCCCAGTAAATTTCTCTCTCACCCCTTAATTTCATCATTTAAAAAAAAGATATTATCCCTTCATATTCAATCCACACCCGTGCCCTCTGTATATATATATATATATATGTATATATATATATGTATGTATATATATGCTCTTTGTAACTATCATAATAATGGGAACATTCTAATGAGTTGCAATGTCATGCTCCTATGTAGGAATGTAAACAAATAAACCTTATTAAATCCCTTGTAATATCACTTTCCTGATTACCTCCTTATGCTTCTCCAGAGTCCTGTATTTGAAAATCAAATTTTCCATTCAGATCTGGTCTTTTCATCATGAATGCTTGAAAATCCTCTGTTTCATTAAATGACCACTTTTTCCTATGAAGAGTTATACTAATTTTTTCTGGGTAAGTGATTCTTGGTTGCAATCCTAGCTCCACTGCTCTCCAGAATATCATATTCCAAGCCCTCCAGTCTCTTAAGGTAGAAGATAACACAAATCTTGTGTTATCCTGACTGTACTTCCACTATACTTGAATTGTTTCTTTCTGGATGTTTGCAATATTTTCTTCTTGACCTGGGACTTCCAGAATTTGATTATCATATTCCTGGGAGTTTTTATTTTAGGATCTCTTTCAGGAGGTGATTCGTGAATTCCTTCAAATTCTATTTTACCCTCTGGATCTAGAATATCAGGACAATTTCCTTGATAATTTCTTGAAAGACGATATTCAAGCTCTTTTTTTTATTGTGACTTTCAGGTACACCAATAATTTTTAAATTATTTCTCCTGGATCTATTTTCCAGGTCAGTTGTTTTTCCAATGAGATATTTCACATTTTTTTCTATTTTTCATTTTTTTGGTTTTGTTTTATTGTACCTTGATTTCTCATAAAGTCATTACCTTCCATTTGCTCAAATCTATTTTTAAGAAATTATTTTTCTCAGTGAGCTTTTGCACCTCCTTTTCCAATTGACCAATTTTGCTTTTTAAGACATTCTTCTCCTCATTAGTTTTTTGTATGTCCTTTTGTATCTCTCTCAATTCTTTCCCTAATTTTTCTTCTATCTCTTTTCAAAGTCCCTTTTGAGCTCTTCCATGGCCTGAGCCCAATTTTTTTTTCTTGCAGTCTTTGGATATAGGAGCTTTGACTTTATTATGATCTTCTGAGTATGTGTTTTGATATTCTTTGTCACCATAATAACTTTCAAGGGTCAGAATTTTTTTTAGTTTTCTGCTCATGTTCCTAGGCTATTACTCAGCTTTGAACTGTTTGTTAAAGTAGGGTTCTGTTTCCAGAGTGGAGGGTCCACAGTTGTAAGCTTTAGGGGTTTTGTGCAGATGTTGTCAAAGATACTTTTAGGAATCTTATCACAAGCATTCTTTTCTTCCCTGGAGCTGTTAGGTATGTCCCCACCCCACTGGAGCTGTAAGATCTAGGGTGCTAGCCAGGGCTGGGACTGGGGCTCCACTAATGCTAACCAGAACTGTGCTGGGACTCCCACCCTGTTGCCATCGACCCTCTCCACTGACCTTCCAAGTCCTTATTGGTGCCCTAGAGCTGAGAGGTCAAGAAGCTTTCAGCACTGCTATGGACTCAGAGGTCCTGCCTTGCTGATACTGGGGTTGGGCTTGCACTGGGTTTGCACCCTGGGCTCCCACTATGGTTCCACAGACCTTTTTTGCTGATCTTCTAGGTCTTCTTTGATGTCTTTGGGCTGAGAGATTTGGAAGACCCAAATACTGTCACTGATTCAGAGGTTGGGCTAGACGGGTTGGGGCTGGGTCCCAGGCTGCACCTGGTGTGTCTTGCCTCAGGGCTCCCACCCTGGTGTCACAGAACTTTTCTGCTGAGCTTCTAATTTTCCTTTGCCTAGAAAATGTTCTACTCCATATTTTTGGGTGTTCTGATGCTCTAAAATCAGTTAGAATCATTATTTAAAGGAATTTGGAGCAGTTTGGAGGAGAAGTTGGGCAAGTTCCTGCTTTTAGTCTACAACCTTGGCTCTGCCCCCCCCGATTGAGATTATATGGCAGACATTTGTAGTGGATCCAGTCAGCATGGTTTGTGAATTTTCTTCAGCTTCATTCAGCAGCATGTATGTAGGAGTGAAAGGCAGTAGATGGTAGGCATGAGCCAAATAAACAGTATGAGTCTAGAAATTAACATGAGCAAAACATCTGTTGATGATGACGGTGTGGATTGTTTTTGGGAAATTACAAAGTTCTCCCTTTAAAAAAAAGCTCATCTTACCAAATCTAATAGTCTTCCAGGGATGATGTAGTACTACCACTCCACTGCATTTATCTAACCTCAGTCTTTTCATCTGTAAAATGGACTAGACAATCTCTAAGGCCTTTACAACCCTAAATTTATGATGCTGTGTCATGGCACACTACAGAAATGGAAGGAAAAAAGATGAGCATTACCCAAAGAGTAACAAAGATGTGAACAGTAAATATGAACTGGTTACAGTATACTACAAGTAATTATGAAAGAGAGGCAGGTTAAAAGATGTTATAAAGTTAGTGTATGATAAAAAAAATGGGCCAGTCATGTGACCAGAGCAAGGGATAATGGAGAGTAAATTTGTTAACTTAAGTGCTCTCAAAATCTCAATAGAATCTATTTTTCTTGTGCACCAAGATAATTGTATAAATACATATGCATATATTGGATTTAACATATATTTCTAGCATATTTAACATATATTGGACTACTTGCCATCTAGGGGAGGGGGGAAGGGGGGTGAAATTGGAACACAAGGTTTTGCAAGGGTTAATGTTGAAGAATTATACATGTATATGTTTTGAAAAATAAAAAGCTTTAATAAAAACAATATTAAAAAAAGAATCCAAAGGAGAACCCTAGTTTACTAGGTGGACCTTCTGTGACTAATCAAAAAGAATCACACAGGATAAACAGACATGGATGAGTTGGGATTTGTATTATATGTAAGTAATATACACATATTTGGGAAATCACAAATTAATTAGAATAAAGAAAATTAAAATTGTTTCAAGAAATTTTCAGAGATGTCATAACAACTTGTAAGGTCACTGAAAACACCATCAGGTATTGAAAAATTCAGTACAGAAAATCCTTACTCTAAAACATAGCTAAAGGACAAAGCCTCCAAAAAAAAGTAAAAAATTTCAACAAAGTTATATTTCTGTATCATTGTTATACAAAATATAACAGTAACAGGAAGAAAATGAATCAACAACTGTGATTAACTTAGCTCTTCCCAACAAAGTGGTGATTCAAGGAATTTCCAATAAACTTGAGATGGAAAACGCCATCCCCAACCAGAGAAGGAACTATAGAAACTGAATATGGATCAAAATAGCATTTTCGCCTTTTAAAATTTTGTTTCTTTGTTTCTCCTGGGTTTTTCCCCTTTTGGTCTGATTTTTTTTGTACAACATGACAAATATGGAAATATGTTTAAAAGGATTGCATATATTTGAATTATATCAGATTACTTGCTGTCTTGGGGAAGGGGGCAGTAAGGGAGGGAGAAAAATCTATAACACAAAATGAATGTTGGAAACTAATTTTACATGAATTTGAAAAAATAAAATGCTATTAACTTGTTTTCAAAAAGACATAGAAGCCACAATTTAAAATTTAAAAAAAATTAAAAAACAAATAATTCAAACAAAGGGATTAGCTACCCTCACAATTCTATTCAATTTAACAAACATTAATCAAATGTCTATAGATAACAAAGTAGGCTTAACCTTCAGTGAGCTTAGAATTTAGTAATATGGATGAAATATGTAAAGGAACAAACATAATAAAGTAAAAATATGATTAAATACATAGCTTTGTACACAGAGATTTAAAGAGGGAGGAATCAAAGATGTCACAAATTTCATGAAACAGTGTTGCCTAAGTTGATTCTTTAAGGAAAAGCATGATTTTACCAGGTAAGGGACTACTCAAAATATGGGGAATGAGATGCATAAAGGTGATATAAAGCAAGGCTAGACAGACAACTGTATTAACAATTCAGTGTGACTATAGTAGAGTGCACAAAAGAAGGTATTAAGAAGTCTGGAAAAATAGGTTGGAACATGATTGTGGAGGGCCTTGAATGCCATGTGAAGGAGTTTGTCTTTTATTTGAAGTAATGGTGTATCACTGGATGTTCTAAGAAGATAGAGACATCTGTCCTGTGCATTAAAAAGTTGACTTCCATAGTGCTGTGAAAGATAAATTAGCAAGGGGAAAAGTCTGGAAACAAAGAAACGATAAAAACAGTTTAAGCAAAATATGTTAAAGTCCTGAACTAGGGTGACAGCCATGTAAATATACAGGAGAAAATGAAGGAAAGAAAAATTATAGCAGTGGACCCAAGAGAACTTGAAACTCATTAGATATGGAGGATAAAGGAGAGGGAAGAGTCACAGATGACTTCAAGGTTTCAAGTTTGAGTGACTAGGAAGATGACAATAGCATGAAAAAATAGGACAACTGGGAAAAGGGACAATTTGGGAATAAGGTTCTGTTTCTTCATGAGACCAATTCTTGCAGCTGCCCTTTCAGCCCCAAGTTGATCAAAAACTCTGGGATAAGTAGCAAGATTGTATAAATGAAAAATCCAGCAACTTCTAAGATAAAATTCAAGAAAGATATAGTATCAAGAAAGATAGCCGTCCTCAGCTTTAAAACACTCCCATTCTACTCTAAATAAAAGAAAAAGGTACCAAACATTATATCACCAGTTAGTACACATCATTCATTGCAATGATGATGAATTAGACATCAAGAACACCCCAGGCCTGAGTTTTATGCCATAGTTCTTATTCTATTTTAAACTTATGTTCAGCACATGTGTCAATACCTCAATAAACAGTAATGGGTTTCTCCCTTAATTTCTTTGAAAATTATTATTATTATTATTATTTTATATTTTCATATTCATTACTAGGTTGAATTCAATAGTTTTTTTTTTCCTTTTTTTCTTAACTTGATTGTTTCACTTAAATAATTTTCTTTTTCTTAGTAACAAAAAGCTTTGGTGAGTACTGTAACATAATCTGAGTTCTGTAAACACTCTTCCCTCTTTTTGTTTAATTTTTTATTGCACTATTTCTTTTTCCCTCCTGGACTTTTCGTTCCTCCAAATGAATTTGGAAATTCAACTCTCAGAATATCTTCTTGGACAGTTTAATTGGCATAGCACTAAAATGGTACAAAATAATAATGATAACAATTTCATTTTTGTAATATGAGTTGATCCCAACCTTCATTTAAGTCTTTATTTGTTTTGTTTTTCCATTTATGTAAGTTTAAGTGTCCTTTTCTTGATTTCAGATCATTTTATGCAGTCTTTGAATGTGGCTTCCCTTTGTATTTTTTCTCCTAGATTTTCTTATTCTTGTAAAGAAATGCTATTGATTTTTGTGGATTTATTTTATATTCTGTACTGATAAACATTAAATAACAGTAAAAAGACAGGACAGCCTTATTTTACTCTGGTATTTACTGACAAACCAACTAATGTTTCTCCATTGTAAATAATGCTAGCTTTTGTAGATAGAGAGACAGAGATAGAGATTCTTAACATGCTTTAAAACCCATGTTTTTATTGAGTTTTTGGCATAAAATAGTGTTATATTTACTCAGTTTCTTCTTATATCTTTTAACCTATTTATATGACCTTGAGTATTTTTTAAATATGATAAACTAAGCTGTTTTCTTAATGCTTAACCATCCTGTTATCTCTCACAAAGATCCAACTTAGGGGGCGGAGTCAAGGTGGTGAACTGCAGACAGCCTTCTCTGTGAACTCCTGGGACCTTCCCTCAGACCCAGACAAAGTGAGCCTTCGAACTGGTTTTTGAGTGAGGGCTCCGCCAAACATTTGGACTACAACGCACTTCTATCAAAAATCTACCTTGAAAGAACTCTGGAGAAGGTTAGCCTCAGGGGAAATTGGCTGCTGGTCGCAATCAGACACCAGCTGGGGCGGAAGTCAGGGCTGCGATAGAGGAGTGGATTTTAAGCTCCCAGGAAGCCCCTGGGAGACGCCTGGGCCACTTTGCTCTGCTTGCGGGCAGGTGGTTTGGCAGATCTCCCTTTGGTAAAGGGTGGATCGAGAGCAGCTGAAAACGTGGTCCTAGTGTGAATCTAGCCCGACCAGCCTCAGACCGGAAGTCAACTCGGCAAACTGCCCCAGGGCAAATACAAATTGTTGCAGTTTTCTCGGCTTTTGACCAATATCCCAACTTTAAATCATGAGCAAGAAGCAGAAGAGAGCTCTCACCAAAGAAAGCTTTTACGGAGAAAAAATAGAACAGTCCCCAGATCCTGACATTATGAAAACAATCCCAGATGAAGCCACAAAGGCAGACTTAAGTTGGTCTCCCTTTCAGAAGGCTTACCTGGAAGATTGCATTAAGAATCTCAAAAGAGAGCTAGAAGAAGAATGGGGAAATAAATTGAGATCAGGGCAACAGAAATATCAAAAACTGGAAAATAGGACTGGTGAATTGGAAAAAGAAAACAGTTCACTGAAAAACAAAATTGGTGAATTGGAAAAAATCACCAACTCACTGGAAAATAAAAATGGTGAACTGAAAAACAAAATTGGTGTATTGGAAAAAGACAACTATTCACTGAAAAATAAAACTGGCAAAATGGAAAAAGAATGCATTGAATCAAGAAATTCAATTGGCCAGCTACAAAAGGAGCTAAAAAAAAGATAACTGAAGGAAATAATACTTTAAAAATTAAAATTGAACAAATAGAAGTAAATGACTCAATAAGACTTCAAGAATCAGTTAAACAAAAACAAAAAAATGAAAAAATAGAAGAAAATATGAAATATCTCCTAGCAAAAACAACTGACTTGGAAAACAGATCCAGGAGAGACAATTTAAGGATTATCGGACTCCCTGAAAGCCACAATGAAAAAAAGAACCTAGATGCTATCTTCCAGGAAATCATGAAAGAGAATTGCCCTGATGTTTTAGAATCAGAAGGCAAAATTGGCATTGAAAGAATTCACCGATCACCTCCAGAAAGAGACCCCAAAATTAAAACCCCAAGGAATATCACGGCCAAATTTCAGGACTATCGCACCAAGGAAAAGATATTGCAAGCAGCTAGAAAGAAACAGTTCAAATACCGAGGAACTGTAATTAGAATTACACAGGATCTGTCAGCTTCCACATTGAAGGATCGAAGGGCCTGGAACCAGATATTCCGAAAGGCAAAAGAACTTGGATTACGGACAAGAATAAGTTATCCAGCTAGAATGAGCATCATCTTCCAGGGAAGAAGATGGCCATTCA
>JAJPUD010020908.1:13505-23889 GCA_023553655.1 Myrmecobius fasciatus | reverse complement strand
AAATTAATCCACATAAATCATCAGCATTTTTATATATTACCAACAAAATTCAGCAGCAAGAGATACAAAAAGAAATCCCATTCCAAATAGCAAATGAAAGGATAAAATATTTGGGAATCTATCTGTGAAGGAAAAGTCAGAAACTATACGAACTAAATTACAAAACACTTTACACACAAATAAAATCAGACCTAATCAAATGGAAAAACATTAAGTGCTCATGGGTAGGCAGAGCGAATGTGACAAAAATGACAATACTACCCAAAGTAATTTACTTATTTAGTGCCATACCAAACTCCCAAGAAATTATTTTACAGATCTAGAAAAAATAGTAGCAAAGTTCATTTGGAAGAACAAAAGGTCAAGGATTTCAAGAGGATTAATGAAAAAAAAAGGCAGAGGAAGGTGGCCTTGCTGTACCAGATCTAAAACTATATTATAAAGCAGCGATCATCAAAACCATTTGGTCCTGGATAAGAAATAGAGCAGTCAATCAGTGGCATAGGATAGGTTATCAGGACAATCTAGGCAATAACTTTAACAATTTAGTGTTTGATAAAACCAAAGACCCCAGCTTTTTGGGATAAATACTCACTATTCGGCAAAAACTGCTGGGAAAATTGGAAACTAGTGAGGAAGAAATTAGGGCTTGAGCCCTATCTAACACCACATACCAAGATAAGATCTAAATGGGTTCATGATCTAGATATAAAGAGTGATATTGTAAGCAAATTAGATGAACGTAATATAATTTACCTCTCAGACCTGTGGAGATGGAATAAATTTATGTCCAAAGAAAATCTGGAACTCCTAATTGAACACCAGATAGATAATTTTGATTACATTAAGTTAAAAAGTTTCTGTACAAATAAAACTAATGCAGACAAGATTACGAGGGAAGCATCAAATTGGGAAATCATCTTTACATTTAATGGTTCTGATAAAGGCCTCATTTCTAAAATATATAGAGAATTGTCTCATATTTAAAAGAATTCAAGCCACTCTTCAATAGGTAAGTGGCCAAGGGATATGAACAGAAAATTTTCAGATGATGAAATTAAAACCATCTCTAGTCATATGAAAAGTTGCTCCAAATCACAATTGATCAGAGAAATGCAAATTAAGACAACTCTGAGGTACCACTACACACCTGTCAGATTGGCTAAAATGATAGGAAAAGATAACGATGAATGTTGGAGGGGATGTGGGAAAACTGGGACACTAAAACATTGTTGGTGGAACTGTGAACGGATCCAACCATTCTGGAGAGCAATTTGGAACTATGCTCAAAAAGTTATCAAACTGTGCATACCCTTTGACCCAGAAGTGTTTCTATTGGGCCTATTTCCCAAAGAGATCTTAGAGGAGGGAAAGGGACCCAGATGTTCAAGAATGTTTGTGGCAGCCCTTTTTGTAGTGGCTAGAAATTGGAAACTGAAGGGATATCCATCAATTGGAGAGTGGCTGAATAAATTATGGTATATGAATGTTATGGAATATTATTGCTCTGTAAGAAACGACCAGAGCAGGACGATTTCAGAAAGGCCTGGAGGGTCTTGCATGGACTGATGCTGAGTGAAACGAGCAGAACCAGGAGATCATTATACATAGCAACAACAATATTACATGATGATCAATTCTGATGGACATGGCTCTCTGCAACAAAGAATTGTCTCAAAGCAGTTCGAATTGTTCACTGAAGAAAACCATATACATCAAGAGAGAAGGATATGAAATATGGACCACAACGTAACATTTTCATGCTCTCTATTGAGGTTTGCTTGCATTGTGTTTCCTTTCTCTGATTTTCTTTTTTTTTTCTTGTAGATAGGATTTTTCTTGCACAACAACTTGTCAAGTATTTTAACATTATTAACATGTAGTAGACTTCCTGCCATCTAGGGGAGGGGAGGGGAGTGGGGGTAAAATTTGTAAAGCTTTGTAAAGATCAATGCTGGGGAACTACCCATACATATGTTATACAAATAAAAAGCTTTAATTTAAAAAAAAACACATCAGATCTAGAGGAAAAAAAAAACATCAACCTAAGAAGGAAAACAAAAAGGAAGGAAATATTCACAGAAAGAATTAAAATGCTGTGTTGTGGTTCACACTAAGTTCCCTCAGACCTCTCTCTCTGGATGTATATGACTATCTTCATTGCTGAACAATAGGAACTGGTTTGAATCACATCATTGTTGAAGAGAACCATGGCCATTAGAATTGATAATCAAATAGTATTGTTGCTGTGTATAATGTTCTCCTGCTTCTGCTGATTTCTCTCAGCATCAGTTCATGCACGTCTCTCCAGGCCTCTCTGAAATCATCTGAACAAAATATTTAATTGGCCAATTGCAAAGAGTTAAAAAAACAGTAACTGAAGAAAATAAGACACTAAAAATTAGAATGGAACAAATGCAGGTGAATGACTCAACAAGATTTCAAGAATCAGTCAAAAACAAAAACAAAAACAAAAAAAAAGGAAAAAATGGAAGAAAATTAAAAAATATCTTCTAGGAAAAACAAGTGACCTGAAAAATAGATTTAGGAAAGACAATCTAAGAATTACAAAGCTTCCTGAAAGCCATGAAGAAAAACAGAACCTAGATTTCATCTTACAGGATATCATAAAAGAAAACTGCCCTGATATTTTAGAATGAGAATGTAAAATAGCTATCGATGAAAAGAATTCAATGATCACTTCCTGAAAGAAACCCCAAAATTAAATCCCCAAGGAATATTGTGACTAAATTTCAGAAGTATTATACCAAGGAAAAGATATTTCAAGCAGCCAAAAAGAGACAGTTTAAATACCAAGGAGTCACCCAGGACCTAGCAGCTTCCACTTTAAAAAATGGAAGGGCCTGGAATATCAGAATATTCTGAAAAAAACAAAGGACATGAGGTTACAGCCAAGAATAAGTTATCCAACTAAAATGAGCATTATCTTTCAGGAAAGAAGATGGACATTCAATGATATAGGTGAATTTCACCTATTTCTAATGAAAAGACCAGAACTGAACAACAATTTGATCTCCAAACACAGAAATCAATGAAAATATAAAAAAGGTAAAAAGGAAAAAAAAAACTCTTGAGAACTATATTTTCTGTTATGGATATACTTAGAGAATGAGGGTCTAAATCAATTTTATTATGATAATATGAAAAAGAAATTAGAGGTAGAAAAGGTATCACACTAGAAAAAGAAGAAAAAGGATGTAAAATAAGGGAAATTATATCACAGGAACAGGCAAAGAAAAATTATTATTGAAGGAAAGAAGGGAGGGGCATGAGCATTGTGTTAATCTTAATCTCATCAGATTTAGCTCTGAGAGAATAATAGGCTAATTTGATATTACAAAGAAACTTGTCCCATATTATAAGGAAATAGGAGGGAAAGGGGGGGGAAGAAAGGGAAATACTGATAGAAGGGAAACAGAAGAAGCAGGGGAAAGGTGTAAAAAAGGGGGTGGGGCTCTAAAGGAGAAGGACTGTTTGAGGAAGGTGGTCATCAAAAGCAAAATACTGGGGAGGAACGTAGGGGGATAGGAAAGAGAAAAGCATAACCTAGAGTAAATAAGATGGCAGGAAATACAGAATCAATTATTTTAACTGTGAATGTGAATGGGATGAACTCTCCCATAACACAGAAGCAGATAGCAGATTGTATTAAAAACCAGAATCCAACAATATGTTGTTTACAAGAAACACATTTAAAATGTAATGATAAATTCAGAGTGAAGGTAAAGGGCTGGAGCAGAACCTATTATGTTTCAGGTGAACCAAAAAAAAAGCAGGGGTAGCAATCCTGATCTCAGATCAAGTAAAAGCAAAGATAGATGTAATTAAAAGAGACAAGGAAGGAAACTATACCTTACTAAAGGGTACCATAGATAATGAAACAATTTCAGTACTAAACATATATGCACCATGTGGTATAGCATGGAAATTCCTAGGGGAAAATTTCAGAGAGATGCAAGAAGAAATAGACAGCAAAACTATAATATTGGGGGATCTCAACATTGCTCTCTCAGAATTAGATAAACAAACCACAAAATAAATAAGAAAGAAAGTGTAGTAAACAAAATGTTAGAAAAGGTAGGCATGATAGATATTTGGAGGAAATTAAATGGGGACAGAAAAGAGTTTATTTTTTCTCAGCAGTTCATGGAACATATACAAAAATTGAGCATGTGTTAGGACATAAAAACCTCAAAATCCAATGCAGAAAGGCAGAAATAATAAATGCATTTTTTTCAGATCATGATACAATAGACATCACATGCAATATAAGTCCAGGAGAAAAGAGACCAAAAAGCAACTGGAAACTAAATAATCTCATCCTCAAGAATGAATGGGTGAAACAGCAAATTACTGACACAATTACAAATTTCATCCAGAGAATGACAATAATGCGTTTTATATTTCTACATGCTTACTTGCATGAAATAGAGAAAGAGAAAATCAATGAATTGGGCTTGCAACTAAAAAAAAACAGAACTAATTAAAAACCCCCAATCAAATACCAAACTTGAAATTGTAAAAAAATTAAAGAAAAGAGTAATAAAATTAAAAGTAAAAAAAGAAACAACTATTGAATTAATAAATAAAATTAAAAGTTGGTTTTATGAAAAAAACCACAAAATAGATAAACATTTGGTTAATTTTATTAGAAAAAGTAAAGAGGAAAATAAAATTGTTAGTCTTAAAAATGAAAAGGGAGAACTTTCCACCAATGAAGAGGAAATTAGAACAATAATTAGGACTTACTTTGCCCAACTTTATGCCAATAAATTTAATAACCTAAGTGAAATGGAGGAATATCTACAAAAATATAGCTTGCCCAGATTAACAGAAGAGGAAATAAATTACTTAAATTATCCCATTTTAGAAAAAGAAATAGAACAAGTCATTCATCAACTCCCTAAGAAAAAATCATCAGGACTAGATAGATTTACATGTGAATTCTACCAAACATTTAAAGAACAATTAATTTTTTTTACTTCAGCTGAATCATAATGAATTGTTTTCCAGCCTTTTACCTTTACTTTGCATGTCTTTCTTTGTTAAATGTGCATCTTGAAAATAATATATTGTAGGATTCTGTTTTTTAATTCACTTTGCTACTTGCTTCCACTTTATGGCAGAGTTCATTCTATTCCCATTCACAATTATGATTAGCAGTTCTGATCCCCCTCCATCATAATTTCTCCTCTCTATATATTCTCGTTCTCACTATCTACCCTGTCTTCTGTCCACACAACTTATTTTTTTTTCACCAACCCTTATCTCTTATCATCCTTCTCTCCTCTCCTGTTTTGGATATTGTGTGTAGTACGTTACTGTACATCATTCACTATGGGTATTTCCATATTTCTCTGTTTCTATCATGTATAATTCCTTAAATCATAATAAGCTTTCTTTATATCTATATTCCATAATATTTTTCACAGTTCTGAAATCAACAAGCATCAACTTTATTTCTGATTCTTTCCTATAGGAGAGATTTGATGAATGATTATGGAATTGAAATATAAGGTCATATGAAATGATGTTTTAGTATCCTTCTAGATCAATGTCTAGTAAAATCTAATTCTTCGAATTTATTTTTCTCCCTCTTGTCAAATTTTAATGTATAAGTAATCCCACGAATCTTTGAATTTCATCTGCTATTTTAATGAATTTGCTAATATAAAATATATTGCTGACCACAGAATGAACTCCATCTTGATCACAATAAATACATAGCAGAATGCTATATAATTTTTTATCACAATTAGGTGATGTGACTAACTCTCTCTATTACTTGTATAAAAATCTTCCATTAGTATGAAACAAGTTATCTTAGTCTATTGATGAGAGTTTCATGTCCGATGTCACCAAAAGGTCTGAGAAGAGTTCAGATTTATTGTATCTATTGCAAGTTCCTTTTTTGAAGAGACTGTCAACCTGTCATCTTCTATGAGCTATGGTAAATGGATTTTAGAGAAGGAGAAGAAATACGTTGGTTTTAGACATATTTTAGAAAAGCCTAATTAAAACTGAATGCAGTAGATGCAGAGACTAGCCTAAATTTCTCCTGATCAGCTCTAATTTCATTTTGTTTTATTTTTGTCCTCATTGGAGATGGATAAAAAATAAATAAATGGTCATATTATAAAAAATGAAAACATTAAAATCAGTATATTTTAGTGAGTAAAAACTCTTGTACTAGGTGAACATTTCTGGCTTAGAAGCCTATTAACTCACTGCTGTAAAAATACCAGGATAATTTATGGAATATAATTGGAAACAATTACTGGGCAATTAATGGAAACAAAGAATAATGATGAATCTCAGAATTGAAAGGAACATCATATTAGAAGACAAGTTCTTGTCACTCTTTTATATATTCTATACTTTACAGTAAAATCTACAAGTTGTCTCCTACCCTATACTTGAAGATATCTCAAGAAAATGAATTTGTTTTTTCCTGAAGAATCTATTATATTTTGAAACACGTTTAATCATTAGAAAAGTTTTCCTTTAAAAAAAATCTTGTGTCTGCACTTTTCACCCATTATTCTTAGTTATTTTTTCCCTTTTTAATTTAAGCTTTTTTTTATTTTCAAAGAAAACACATGGATAAATTTCAATATTCTTCCTTTCAAAGCCTTGCGATGCCATTTTTTCCTCTCTTCCCTCCCACCCCCTATTTTAGATGGCAAGTACTTCAATATATGTTAAATACATACAATTTCTCTATACATATTTCCAACTGCACAAGAAAAATAAGATAAAAAGGGGAAAAATGATAAAGAAAATTAAATGCAATCAAAGAACAATAAGAAAAGTGAAAGAACTATGTTGTGATCCACACAGTCCTCACAGTCCTCTCTCTGGGTGCTGATGCCTCTCTCCTTCACAAGATCATTGGAACCTGTCCTAATCACCTCACGTTTGAAAAGAGCCACACCTGTCATAATTGAGAATTGTATTATCTTGCTGTTGTCATGTATAATGTTCTCCTGGTTCTACTCACTTCACTTAGTATCAGTTCACATAACTCTCCCCAGTCCTGTCTGAAATAACCTTGCAGTTCAGTTCTTACAGAACAATAATGTACCATAACCTTCATATACCATAACTTATTCAGCCATTCTCCAATTGATAGGCATCCACTCATTTTCCAGTTTCTTAAACAACAAAAAGGGCTGCTACAAATACATTTGTACACATAGGTACTTTTCCTTTTTTATGATCTCTTTGGATGATACAGTACCAGTAAAGACACTGCTGGATAAAAGGGTTTGCACAGTTATAGTTCTTTGGTCATAGTTTCAAATTGTTCTCCAAAATTGTTGTATCAGTTAACAATTCTACCAAAAATGTATTAGTGTCCCAGTTTTCCCACATCCCATCCAACATTCATTATTACCTTTTTTTTTTGTCAGATTAGTCAGTCTGAAAGGAGTGTAGTGTTAATTTGCATTTCTCTGATTAATAATGATTTAGAGCATTTTTTCATATGACTATAAAGGATTTTAATTTCTTCATTTGAAAGTTGTCTTCATATCTTTTTATTATATCCATTTATCAATTGGAGAATAGCATGAATTCTTATA
Organism: Myrmecobius fasciatus; assembly: GCA_023553655.1. Taxonomy (NCBI): domain Eukaryota; kingdom Metazoa; phylum Chordata; class Mammalia; order Dasyuromorphia; family Myrmecobiidae; genus Myrmecobius; species Myrmecobius fasciatus. Next base: position 16,285 of record JAJPUD010020908.1, on the reverse strand, counting down.
TATTTGAATCAAATCTCTATATATTTCAGAATGAGGTCTTTATCGGAACTCTCTGATGTAAATTTTTCCCCTAATTTATTCTCTCCTTCTAATCCTACATATATATACATATATATGTTTTGTCAAAGAAAAATTTTACCTTAATATAAACAAAGTTATCCATTTTGCATTTCATAATGTAGACTAGTTCTTCTTTGGCCACAAATTATTCCCTTTTCCACAGATTTGAGAGGCAGAGTATCCTTTGTTTTTCTAATTTATTTAGAGTATCACTACATATAAATGGCAAGTCTATTTTGACCTTATCTTTGGAGTCTTTATTTTGTGCCAATGCCTAGTTTCTGCCATACTAATTTTCCCAACAATTTTTAGTTCTTATCACAGAAGATGGGGTCTTTGAGTTTATCAAACACTAGATCACTAAAGTCATTGACTAATGTGTCTTATGAACCTAATCTATTCCACTGATCTACCAGCTCTTTTTTAGTCAATACCAAATGATTTTGATGCATGCTGCTTTATAATATAGTTTTAGGTCTAGTACAGCTAGGCCACCTTCATTTGCATTTTTCATCAATTCCCTTGAAATTCTTAATTTTTTGTACTTCAATATGAACTTTGTTATTATTTTTTCTAGCTCTGAAAAATAATTTGTTGGTTTTTTGAGTAGTATGGTACTGAATAAATATGTTAATATAGGTAAAATTATCATTTTTATAATATTAGCTCAATCTACAAATGAGGACTTGATATTCCTGCAATTAATTAGATGTGTAATTTATATGTTTATATAGTTTCTGACTTTGCCTTGACAGGTAAACTCACAAATATTTTATACTATCAACAGTTATTTTAAATGGAATTTATCTTTGTATCACTTGCTTCTGGATTTTGTACGTAAAGTAAAAATTCTGATGATTTTTATATTTTTGTTTTGTATCCTGTAACTTTGCTGAAGTTGTGAATTGTTTCAATTAGATTTTAGTTTATTTTCTAAGATTCTTTAAGCATACAATCATATGATCTGCAAGGAGTCATAATTTTGTTTCCTCATTTACTATTCCTCTAATTTCTTTTTCTTCTCTTATTGCTGAAGCTAATGTTTCTAATGCAATATTTAGTAGCAATAATGATAGTGGGCAGTGTTGTTTCACCTCTGTTCTTCTTGAGAATGGTTCCAGCTTATCCCTATTATATATAACGCTTTTTGATGATCTTAAATATTTGCTACTGATAATTTTAAGGAAAACTCCATTTATTACTACAACTTCTAGTGTTTTTAAAAGGAATGTATGTTGAATTTTGTGAAATGATTTTTATGAATCTATTGAGATTATTATATTATTTTCCTTAGGTTATTTATTTATGTAATCATTTATGATAGTAGTTTTCCTACTACTGATACTGCCCTGTATTTTTGGTATAAATTCTACTTGGTCAGGGTGTATTATCTGGGGGATAACTTGCTGTAATCTCTTTGCTAATATTTTATTTAAGATTTTTTGCCTCAGTAGTCTTTAGGGAAATTGGTCTATGATTTTCTATCTCTGTTTTGACCATACTTGGTATAGGTATCAACACCACATCTGTTTCATTAAATAAATTTGGTAGAATTTCATCTTCCCCATTTTCCCAAATACTCTGCATAGTATTATAACCAATTATTCTTTAAATGTTTGGCAGAATACACATGTAAATACATCTGGCCCTAGAGATTTTTTGATAGGAAATTGATTAGTGGCTTGTTCAATTTCTTTTTCTAAAATGGGACTATTAAAATAATTTATTTTCTCTTCTCTAAATCAGGGCAATCTATATATTAAATAATCAGATTTATTGGCATACAGTTTTTCAAAATAGCTATTAATGCTCTAATTTCCTCTTCATTGATGAATAGTTCACCCTTTTCATTTTTGATACTAATAACAATTTTCTTTTTTTCCTTTTTCCAACCAAATTAACTATGGTTTTATGTATTTAATTGTTTTTTTTTCATTAAAACAAGTCTTTGTTTTGTTTATTAGTTCAATAGCTTTGTTAAATTTCAATTTTATTATTCTCTTTTTTATTTTCAATATTTCAAATCTGGTATTTAATTGGAGTTTTTAGTTCTTTTTCTAGCTATTTAGTTGCATGCTCAATTCATTCATCTTTGCTTTCTCTATTTTATGCTTTGTAAGTATCTAGAAATAATAAAAATTCCCCTAAGAATCACTTTGGCTGCATCCCATAAACTTTTGTACATTTTCTAATTATTGTCATTCTCTTGGAAGAAATTGTATATTGTGTCCATCGTTTGTTTTTCATCCACTCATTCTTGATCATTAAATTTTTTAGTTTCCAAGTAATTTTTTGAGTTATTGTTCCCTGGCCCTTTATTACCTTTAATACTTATTGCATCGTGACCTTAAAAAAAAAAAGATGTATTTACTATTTCTGCTTTTCAGCCTTTGATTTTGAGTGTTTTTTGCCCTAATACATGGTCATTGTTGTGTAAGTCCAACAATTTCCAAGAAAAAGCATATTCCTTTCTGTCTTCATTCAATTTTCTTCAAAGATCTATCATATCTAATTTTTCTAGAAGTCTATTTAACTCCCTAAGTTATTTATTTTGTGTTTTGATTCATCTAGTTCTTAGAAATCAAGGCTGAGATCTCCTACTAGCATAATTTTGCTGTCTTATTCTTCTTGCAGCTCCCTTACCCTATCCTCTAGGATTTTGGATGCTATTTCAATTGATGTGTGTGTGTGTGTGCGCGTGTGTATGTGTATTATATTAC
>JAJPUD010020907.1:0-23889 GCA_023553655.1 Myrmecobius fasciatus | reverse complement strand
TGTCTCATATATATAAGAATTCAGGCCACTCTTCAATAGATAAGTGGCCAAGGGGTATGAACAGACAATTTTCAGATGATGGAATTAAAACCATCTCTAGTCATATGAAAAGTTGCTCCAAATCTCTATTGATCAGAGAAATGCAAATTAAGACAACTCTGAGGTACCACTACTCCCCTGTCAGATTGGGTAAAATGACAGGAAAAGATAACGATGAATGTTGGAGGGGATGTGGGAAAACTGGGGCACTAATACGTTGTTGGTGGAACTGTGAACAGATCCAACCATTCTGGAGAGCATTTTGGAGCTATGCTCCAAATGTTGTCAAACTGTGCATATCCTTTGACGCAGCAGTGTTTCTACTGGGCCTATATCCCAAAGAGATGTTAGAGGACGGAAAGGGACCCACATGTGCAAGAATGTTTGTTGCAGTGTTTTTTGTAGTGGCTAGAAACTGGAAACTGAAGGGATGCCCATCAATTGGAGAGTGGCTGAATAAATTATGGTATATGAATGTTATGGAATATTATTGCTGCGTAAGAAACGACCAGCAGGACGATTTCAGAGAGGCCTGGAGAAACTTGCATGAACTGATGCTGAGTGAAATGAGCAGAACCAGGAGATCATTATACACAGCAACAACAATATTACATGATGATCAATTCTTATGGACATGGCTCTCTGCAACAAAGAATTTTCTCAAACCAGTTCCAATTGTTCACTGAAGAAAACCATATACACCCAGAAAGAGGGATATGAAATATGGACCACAATGTAACATTTTCATGATCTCTATTGATATTTGCTTGCATTGTGTTGCCTTTCTCTGATTTTCTTTTTTTTCTTGTAGATAGGATTTTTCTTGCACAACTTGTTAAGTATTTTAATATTATTAACATGTAATGGACTTCCTGCCATCTAGGGGAGGGGAGAGTACTGGGGGAAAAATTTGTAATGGAAAGCTTTGTAAAGATCAATGCTGGGGAACTACCCATACATATGTTATACAAATAAAAAGCTTTAATAAAAAAAAAGAGATATATAAAATTTATTGAAGATTCTGCACAGATCTTTTTCCCCCTGAGGCAATTGCGATTAAGTGACTTGCCCAAGGTCACACAGCTAGGAAATGTTAAGGGTCTGAGGCCAGATTTGAACTCAGGTCCTCCTGACTTCAAGGCTGGTGCTGTATTTACTGTGCCACCTAGCTGCCCCTCTGCATAGATCTTCAAAGAATATTAGTAGTATAAAATTATTGAGAATAAAAATTTGAGAACCACTGACATAGCCCATATGCATTTTGATTATTATTGTGTTACAATTATCTTTATAGTCATCCTTTGCATATATAGGGAACTTCCAAATGAGGAAACTCCTTCTACCAGTGTAGGTTGGCATCTTCTCTGCAAATTAAAGTCTTATTACATAAAACATTTTTATAATAGCTTTTTATTTTTCAAAATACATGCTAAGATAGTTTTCAACATTCACCCTTGCAAAAACTTGTGTTCTTTATTTTTCTTCTTCCCTAGACAGCAAGTAATCCAATATAGTTTAAACATGTGCAATTTTTTCTAAACATATTTCCACATTTATTATGCTATAATACATAATATTATTTATAAATACTATAATATAATAATATAAAAATAAGTAGAATAAATAAATTATGCTATACAAGAAAAATCAGTTCAAAAAGGAAAAAGAGAAAAAAAAACAAGCAAGTAAATAACAACAAAAAGCTAAAAATACTACGTTGTGATCCATGCTCAGTCTCCATGGTCCTCTCTCTAGATGCAGATGGCTCTCTTTATCACAAATCTATAAGAATTGACCTACATCACCTCATTGCTGAAAAGTAGCAAGTTGTTTTTTACAATATTCTTTTGGTTCTACTTACTTCACTTACTATTAATTCATATAAGTCTCTCCAGGACCTTCTAGGTCATTTTGCTGATTACTTCTTTTAGAACAATAATATGCCATTGCATTCTATACTAATACTTATTCAACCATTCCTCAACTGAGGGGCATCCACTCACTTTCTAGCTCCTTACCACTGCAAAAAAAGGGCTGCTATAAACATTTTTGCACGTCGGTCCTTTTGTATTTTTTTTAAGATTTCTTTACTGCTGGATCAAAGGGAATGAATAATTTGATAGTCTTTTAGGCATAGTTCCAAACTGTTCTCCAGAATGGTTGAATCAGTTCACAACTTCACCAACACTGTATGTTTGAACTAATACAATGTATTAATGTCCCAGTTTTCCTACATCCTCTTTAGCATTTATCATTATCTTTTCACATCACCTTAGTCAATCAGAAAGGTTATCACAAAAAAACATTGAGATGTTAGGTCATTTGCCCAAAATCACAAAATTAGCATGTGCCCAGATCTTTCTTCCTTCCAAGGCAAATCACTACAGAAATCATGACTACATGTTGCCTCTCATCAGTAGTAAATATTGATTCAAAGTCTATACTAATATGCATACAAATTATTCATTATTACAAAGGTGCATTCATGTAAAGATGTAATGATGTTTCTACTTTTGAAAATGATTAAAATAATTGTCATAATAACAAAAATTAAATTGGAAAATTGTATATCTACATGAATAGATGCAGAATATGGCCTCCCATGGCACTCCTTTCCCCCATAACTGATGACATGAATCCAACTAGTAGACCAAACATAGTAAAATAGAACAATTTTTAAAAAGCATTTTCTATGATCACTTTAAATTAAGACATTCCTCCCATAACCCAGAATTAAGCAAAGTAATGCAAAAAAGAAAAAGAAAAATTTTAGAATCTTCAAACAATAATACATGTTGCAACAATGGTTTTCAATGGTAAGGACCATAGAAGAAAGAAAAGGTTAAGATTTTAAGGCCTGCTTCCAAAAAGATACATAAAATACTTACATAGTGAAGGAAGCTTGAGAAAGCTCTTAAAGATCTGTGGGATGACATTAGAGAACTACAATAATATTAGACTAGCACTTAAAAACATTAAAAAAAATGAAACAAATGGCATTGTGTACAGAAAACAAAAATATGGCAGAAATTCCAGTAAATCTCAATCAACAATTAATAGTACAATCCACAAAGTTAAGGAAATACATGTATTTGAAGCAAAATTACAAAACAAAATAAATGATGCAACAACAATCACCCCCCTTTACAATACAATTTTGATAGAAGAAATCAGGCAACAGAGAAAAATCCCTGTAGAAGAAAAATGTAAAAAACAAATTTCTGGTAATTTATATGGTTGTAATAAGTTCTTCATAATGAAAATGCACTTTGGATCAAATACAAGCTGGTAAGTGCTTGATTGGGAATAGTCACCAACAAGGGATCACTAATCTCACTCCCACTCCCACCCCAAACCCTACAGTCCTTACAACTAAAATCCTTTTGGGGAGGTATCCCAGGGGTATGACAATCAGTGAGAGCCATTCTCTTTCAACATCATTATTAAAATACCTTCCCCACCATCTCTATCCCTACTGGAAGGATCTCAGAATTCCTATTACATTCAGAGCCTTTGCATACTGTAAAGAAAAGTACTTCAAAGGACTCATAGTATTTTGTAATTTTTAAATTTCATAATGAATTTGTGTTATGAAAGCCAAATTTAGTGTACACACACCTTACTTACACACATACACACACATACACACACACACACACACATACAGAATCAATAAATATTAGGTAAAAATTGTTGAGAGTAGATAACACTACCTGTCTCTATGCAATGAAAAAATGTACTGTATTAAAAACTCCTTATTTTGCCAATTATCTTCCATTCTGTCTGGTTAGTCAGTCTTCCTATACATTATATTAATGCCTCTGAAAGTCAGTCTAAAAGCTGTCAAGTAGCATTAGAATAATTCCCCATTTCATTTTTAATAAAAATTCTTCTGGAATTCCCTATTATTAGATGTATTTGGCTATGAAGCTTCAAAAGAAGTGCAGTGGGGTTTGTGTCATATTGACAGGTCACTTGTTCTCAAACCAGGAAGACACTACCTCTCACATAGGATTTTGTTTTTCCATTTGTCTCAACCTCAATGAATGATCGGATAGGAAAGATAGACTGGCATAGCAATGAAGAATGAGTCATTATAATCAACTGTGATCTGGGAAAGGAATATCAGTGTGGCTGTACTATCTTCATTGCTTTTAATATATGAATGCCAGTGGATTTTAAATTTCTTTGAAATACTTTCCCTAATCAAGGTTCACATGCCCGTCTTCAAGCTCATATGTGCATATGTGTGGATCCAAATGTACCTGGGTCCACCCTACCATATCCCACATGGCTCTGCACTGAATCTGCAGTCTCTTCTCTCTGACTCCTTTCTATTTCAAGGAGAAAATTATTTGTCATTAGTGATTTAAAGGAGCTATGCTGAATTTTGCTGTACTTTTCTTAATGAATCATGAAAAAGGTAATTGAACTTCCATCCCCTAATTGTAGATGCTTCCATCCACAAAAGACAAAATCTCATAAGAAATAAGTAGTTTTTTTCTGTTGGAAATTTAGGCATAGTGAAGAAAAAGTACACCATACCTGGCTTTGATAACTAGCACATTTTACATTGTGTGTATTTTTATGTGTGTCTATGTGCTTGCAGGCATGTGTATTCACTTACTAACACAGCTACTCTTTTTAGAAATTATAAATAAAAGTTTCCATGACAATCTTACATTCAAATTTTGAAGCCAGAGAGGTTTAATTGTAACTTGAATGATCTCATCCATGTTGTATTCTGGTGATGAAAATGATTTGTATGATTGTTGTCAAAGTTAAGGCAGTAACATATTTTCTCCCTCACCAAATAACTTTGAATAATTAATAATAACAATAATAACTAACATTTACATTTCACTTATTCTACTCCAAGTACTAGTTTCTCTAACAACTGTGGGAGATAGGTACTATTATTGTCCCCATTTTACAGATGAGGAAAGAGAGATAAACAGAAGTTAAGTCATTAATCTAGAATCACATACATAGTATTTGAAGTTACCTTCAAACTCAGATCATCTCACTTCAGACCCAATGTTCTAACCACTGTGTCAAGTGAAGTGAGGGTGGGACTCAGCTTAACGTGGCAGAAACTCCAAACTCCAAACATCTGGAGTTTATCTGAGGCACTCGGGACGCTCTGCCCTAATTGGGGGCAGGTGTTCTGGCAGACTTGCCTTGTTTAAGGAGTAATTCCGACTTAGCCCTAGCCCCCAGCAGCCCAGAACCTTAAGTTAATTTGAGGAGTTGCCCCAGAGCAAACTACCGAAGCTGCTTCTCTAGCCTTAAACAGACCTCCAAGCTGTCTAAAAAAATGAAGAAACAAAAGAGAACTCCCACCACAGACAGCTTCTATCGAGAGAAAGAAGGGCAGACCCCAGATCCTGAGGGTGATTTAGACAAAACTCCAGAGGACATCAGCAAGGACCATCACTGGTCTCCTTTTCAAAAGGCCTTTCTGGAAGATTGCATAAAGAATCTCAAAAGAGAGCTGGAGGATAAATGGGAAAATAAACCGAGATCAGTGCAAGAAAGATATAATGCTCTGCAAAAGAGATATGAAAAAGACACCAATTTATTGAAAAATGAAATTAGTGAAGTGGAAAAATAGTGCAATGAACAAATTGGCCAGTTACAAAAGGAGCTTAAAAAGGTAACTGAAGAAAACGACACTTTAAAAATATAACAAAAGGTCAAGAACTTCAAGGGAATTAATAAAAAAAAAAAGGCAGATGAAGGTGGCCTTGCTGTACCAGATCTAAAACTATATTATAAAGCAGCGGTCATCAAAACCATTTGGTACTGGCTGAGAAATAGAGCAGTCGATCAGTGGCATAGGATAGGATATCAGGACGATATAGGCAATAACTTTAGCAATTTAGTGTTTGATAAACACAAAGACCCCAGCTTTTGGGATAAGTACTCACTATTCAGGAAAAAACTGCTGGGAAAATTGGAAACAAGTGTGGAAGAAATTGGGGCTTCACCCACATCTAACACCACATACCAAGATAAGATCTAAATGGGTTCAGGATCTAGATATAAAGAGTGATATTGTAAACAAATTAGAGGAATGTTGTATAGTTTACCTCGCAGACCTGTGGAGATGGAATAAATTTATGTCCAGAGAATATCTGGAACTCTTAATTGAAGACCAGATGGATAATTTTGATTATATTAAGTTTAAAAGTTTCTGTACAAATAAAACTAATGCAGACAAGATTAGGAGGGAAGCATCAAATTGGGAAATCATCTTTACATTTAATGGTTCTGATAAAGGCCTCATTTCTAAAATATATAGAGAATTGTCTCATATTTATAAGTCAAGCCACTCTTCAATAGATAAGTGGTCAAGGGATATGAACAGACAATTTTCAGATGATGAAATTAAAACCATCTCTAGTCATGTGAAAAGTTGCCTCAAATCACTATTGATCAGAGAAATGCAAATTAAGACAACTCTGAAGTACCACTACATACCTGTCAGATTGGCTAAAATGACAGGAAAAGATAACGAATGCTGGAGGGGATGTGGGAAAGCTGGGACACTAATACATTGTTGGTGGAACTGTGAACAGATCCAACCATTCTGGAGAGTAATTTGGAGCTATGCTCAAAAAGTTATCAAACTGTGCATACCCTTTGACCCAGCAATGTTTCTATTGGGCTTATATCCCAAAGAGATGTTAGAGGAGGGAAAGGAACTCACATGTGCAAGAATGTTTGTGGCAGCCCTTTTTGTAGTGGCAAGAAACTGGAAACTGAATGGATACCCATCAATTGGAGAGTGGCTGAATAAATTATGGTATATGAATGTTATGGAATATTATTGCTCTGTAAGAAACAACCAGCAGGATGATTTCAGAGAAGCCTGGAGGGACTTGCATGAACTGATGCTGAGTGAAATGAGCAGAACCAGGAGATCATTATACACAGCAACAACAATAATACATGATGATCAACTCTGATGGACATGGCTCTCTGCAACAAAGAAATGTCTCAAATCAGTTCCAATTGTTCAGTGAAGAAAGCCATATACACCCAGAGAGAGGAATGTGTAATGTGGACCACAACATAAAATTTTCATGCTCTCTATTGAGGTTTGCTTGCATTGTGTTTCCTTTTTCTGATTTTCTTTTTTTTCTTGTAGGTAGGATTTTTCTTGCACAACTTGTCAAGTATTTTAACATTATTAACGTAGTGGACTTCCTGCCATCTAGGGGATGGGGAGGGACTGGGGGTAAAAGTTGTAACGGAAAGCTTTGTAAAGGTCAATGCTGAGGAACTACCCTTACATATGTTATACAAATTAATAAAAAAAAGAAGAATAGGTTGCTATAGTCAAGATTTGGCAGCTTCTACAAGAAAAGATTGGAGGGCCTGGGATACCATATTCTGGAAAGCAAAGGATTTAGGGTTACAATCAAGAATTAACTACCTAAGGAGATTCAATATCTTCTTTCAGGGGAGGCAATGTATCTTCAATGAAGGAAGAGACTTTCAATCATTTCTACTGAAAAAAAAACAGAATTAAAAACAAAATTTAATCTACAAACACAGGATTCAAGAGAAACATAGGTAAAAAAGGGAAAATATATATATATATATATATATATATATATATATATATGTATGTATGTATACATACATAATCTGGAAAATGATAACTTTAAGTCTTGAGAACTATTTTGTCCTGGGAACCTAACCTATTCCACCGATCAACTACTATATTTCTTAGCCAGTACCAAATGGTTTTGATGACTGCTGCTTTATAATATAGTTTTAGGTCTGGCTCAGCTAGGCCACCTTCATTGACATTTTTTTTTCATTGATTGCCTTGAAATTCTTGACCTTTGTTCTTCCAGATGAACTTTGTTATTATTTTTCCTAGATCTGTAAGATAATTTCTTGGGAATTTGATTGGTATGGCACTAAATAAGTAGATTAATTTAGGTAGAATTGCCATTTTTATTATATTTGCCCAGCCAACCCATAAGCACTTGATATTTTTCCAATTAATTAGATTTGACTTTAATGTACAGAAAGTGTTTTGTAGTTATGTTCATATAGTTCCTTACTTTCCTTTGGCAGACAGATTCCCAAATATTTTATCCTATTGACAGTTATTTTGAATGGAATTTCATTTTGTATCTCTTGCTGCTGGTCTTTGTTGGTAATATATAAAAATGCTAATGATTTATATGGATTGATTTTGTATTCTGCAATTCTGCTAAAGGTGTGAATTGTTTCTAATAGTTTTTTAATTGATTCTCTAGGGTTCTTTATGCCATCATATCACCTTAAATTTGGTTTCCTCCTTACCTACTCTAATTTCCTTTAATTTCTTTTTCTTCTCTTATTTCCAAAGCTAACATTTCTAATACAATATTGAATAATCATGGTGATAGTGGGCAACCTTGTTTCATCCCTGATTTTATTGGGAATGGTTCTAGCTAAAACTATATTATGAAGCATCAGTCACCCAAATCATATAATACTAGCTAAAAATAGAATGGTGAATCAGTGGAACATATTAGAAACACATGAGACAATAATTAAGGCCTATAGTTTTCTATTATTTGATAAACCCCCAAAATCCATCTTCTGAAATAAGAACTCACTATTTGACAATAATTGCTGGGGAAACTGGAAAAAATGAATAAAATATCAGAAACTCAGGAAAGAACAAAGCTAGGAAAAAATCTTTACAGCCTATGTTTCTGGTAAAAGTCTAATTTCTAAAATTTATAAAGAATAGTATCAACTTTATAAGAATATGTCATTTCCCAATTCATAAATGGTCAAAGGATATGAACAGAAAATTTTCAGATGACAAATTAAAGCCATCTGTAGTCATATGAAAAAAATGCCCTAAATCACTATTGATTAGAGAAATTCAAATTAAAACAACTCTGAGATTCCACCTCACACTTCTCAGATTGGCTGACAGGAAAAGATAACAATAAATATTGGAGGGGATGTAGGAAAACTGGGACGCTAATGCATTGTTGGTGCACTTGTGAAATGATACAACCATTCTGGAGAATGGTTTGTAGCTATGCCCAAAGTTCTGTCAAACTCATTAAGCAGTGCCATTACTGGGTCTTTATACCAAGGAAATCATAAAGAGGGAAAAGGATCCAAATGTGTAAGAATGTTTGTGACAGCTGATCTTGTGGTAACAAAGATTGTAAATTGGTTATGCCATCATTTGGGGAATGGATGAACAAGTTATAGTATATGAAGATAATGGGATATTATTGTTCTTTAAAAAATGATCAAACTGATTTTATAAAGGCCTGAAAAGATTTATGTGAACTGATACTGAGAGAAACAAGCAAACCCAGGAATACATTGTTCACAATAACAACAAGAATGGTTGATGATTAACTATGTAAGACTTGGATCTTCTCAGTCATTCAGTGATCCAAGGCAATCTCAATAGACTTTAGACAGAAAATGTCTTCTACATCCAGAAGAACTATTTTTTTTCACTTGATGATCTCAGCAGCTCCCATGGATCAAGTGATCATTTCTTTCTTGGCAATTCTTTATTATTTATTTAGTCCTGATCGCTCTGCATACTTCTAATTTACATCTCCAATTGACTGTTGGACATCTCAAATTAGATGTCATCAAATCTAAAATTAAACTCATCATCTTTCCTCTCCGTCCAAAAAAAATTCTTTTTCCCTAACTTCTTTACTACTATCAAGGGTACCACCATGTTCCCAGTCACCCAGGATCAAAATCTAGGTAACATCTTCAGCCCCTCACTCTCACCCCCTGTCCCCATTCAATTTATTATCAATGTCTATTTATTTTATCTTTATAACATGTCTCAATATATCCCCTTCTCTTTTCTGACACTATCACACCCTAGTGAAGGTCCTTATTACTTTATGCTTGAACTATTGAAATAGTTATTTTCATTGCCACAAGTGAAATCTCTTTCTAGTCCATCTTCCACTGAGCTGCTAAAAGAATCTTCCTAAAGTGCAGTTCTAAACATATCACTTCCCCTATCACATACAGATTAAATATAAAAACCTTTGTTTTTGATTCAATGTCCTTCATCATCCAGCCCCTTTCTGCCTTTAAATTATCTTAAAGTTCTCCTTTCTCTTATATACTCTATAATCCAGTAATGCTGGTCTGCTTGCTTCTCCTTGAATACAATGTAAAAAACAAAATATCTTACCAAAAACTTCATTGACTCACTGATGAATTCAAGAAAGATTTATATTACATCCTGCAGGAATGGATGCCTAGGTGAGTAGAGACACCTTTGAACCTCCAAAGATCGAATTTTATTTCTGCACCAGTCCCTCCCCTGATTGCTCATTAATTGGATTTTACAGAAGTTACAAGATTTGAATTTCTGCCCCTCCTTAAAGAGCCAGTCCCTGCCCCAAAGGAGCTTAACTTCTACTAGGGGAGGTAACAGAAGAGGGTTAAGGAGAAAGAACAAAAGATTCTTTTTGAAACTCAGAAAGTTAGTGACTCTTTCTTTACAAAAGTCAGACCCTATTCCCAACGAGTTTACATTCTTTTTGGGGAAGATAACTAACCTCCATAATATTCCTTAATGTCTTTGTGGGTTTCAGTTTTCTAATTTAAGTATCATTTCTCCAATTTAATTTTTATAACTGTAGAAACCAAAATGCCCATCCATTTCTAACAACAATAATCTATCTCTCAACTCCTGGTATTTTCAATTTTTCCATGCTGTCTTCTAAGCCTGGAATTATCGCTCTCCTCATCTCCACCTCCAGTGTTCCTTCAAAGGAAGTCTTTCCTAAATCCTTTTAATTAGTTTCATTCTTGCATTGATTATTTCCAATTTATCATTCATATAGATTGTTTGTTTATAGTTGTTTGTCTAATGTCTCCCCCATTAAAGAGTTGATCTAATTCCTCTGAAAGAATTCAGAAATTGGGGAAATTTTTTTCCCCTGTCTTTAGAGAATTTTTGAAGTCCTCTGACTTCTAATACTGAACTCTTGGTATGAAGTAGAATTCTTTTTGAGCTTCAAATTTCTAAAATCTCCATGAGACATTAAAAATTTGAGAAAAAATTGTACAGGGCAAATAGGTTAGAATTATATTTCATTGTATTTTTCATTCAATTTTGCAGCCATTTTCCTTCAACTCAGAAAATGACCTTGCTTATATTTTCTGTATTTATACATTGCTCATATGTGAGTTTTCCTCTATATTGGTAGAACTGGTTATCTAAAACCTGTTGTCAATGATTTTGTCTGGTGATTTGATGCTAAGTATAATTTACCTATTTGGGTTTTTTTTTTAAATAATCTTACAATCATTTCAAATTCTGGTGACAGTGATAGTATCTTCAGTCTAGCTGAAAGAATATACTCATTAAAAACAGAACAGCAACAACAATATTTTCTCACATAAGATGACTGACCTCTTCTGGTTGATTTCAGATCTATGACTTAATGATATTATGTGAATGATTGTAGGTGGTTATATTACTGGAAAAAAACTTCTGTGCAGAGTGTTTTTCCTGAGACAGATAATAGTTCCATAATATATTGCAAGAATGATCAGATGCAGAAATGAATAAGATTTTGATATTTTCTATTTTCTTCTTCAGCTCCTCTTTTGGGTATAAAAGGCAACAATTTTTTCCTCTTTTCTTGGCAAAATTTGACCCATCTCATAAAAGATTGGCTCACTGGGCCACTAAACACATGTTGATGGTAATTATAACGAGGATAAGCATATGCTAGGATTGCTTAAAAGAACTGCACTGAAACCTGTTCAGAATGATTCTAGCTATTTACCTGGGATAAATGCAGTTAATTTTATATTGATTAAATCCTCTTTTTCCCACCCATGCTTGAAATTGAATAACTCAAATTGTGACCCATCTGTGCAAATATTTTTATTTTTACAGTATTTGGTAAATAAAAATGCCATGGATTCCATAAGTCCAATAGGATATGCCAAATCAGAATACTGTTCCAAACCTAATTATTCCACTGTGGAAAATACATTTGTAGTAATAGTTTTTACCCGAAAAATGGAATAACAGAATTTATAGTTGTAAAAGACTTAAGTGTCCACGTAATCCAAAATATATCCTGAAAGAATCCCTATTATTGTCATTATATCTATTAGGTAGACATTCTGACTGTTTGAAGACATATACTCAGAGTGAACCTAATACCTTCCAGGACAATTGAGCTAATTATAGATTTTTGAGAGAAAGCTTTAAATATTGTTATAATAAGTTTTTTCATCAACAGTTTTTAAGAAATTATTTAAGATGATGTATTACATTTTTAAAGAGTAAAAAATAGGAAACAATAATAATGTTTATGACAACCAATGGCTATAAATTGTTTCAACCTTAATGTGGATTTTCTAAATATTTTAATACCTCTCTATAAAAGATAATTAGTGAAGCACAAAGAAAATCATAACTTGAATTTATATCTTTGCCTGAAATAGAAAGCAAGCAGGAGGAGTAAATGGAAAATGTTTGACAAATAGAAGTTAAGGTGTCCTATTTATTATTTAGAATGATGCTAATCAATATGTTTATTAATGATGGGGGACAGAGAGTGAATAATTAAGTAGAAAAATCTGCTGATATTAAAAATATTGGTTAATTGAGAGTATAAAAGATTCTGAGAAAGTCCAGAAGGACCTCATAAAATTAGATAATTGGAGAAGATGGTAGACTAAAATTCAATATAAATAAATAGTAGATAATGTACATCTTTAGAAAGAGTTGGAATGTCAGCTGATTTTGATATGTTACATAGAGTCTCATTATTGAAATATGTTTAAAATGAGTATATGTATAACTTATATCAGATTATTTGCTTTCTTGGGGAAGAGAAAGGTAAGGGAAGTGGGGGATTTGGAATTCAAAATCTTACTGATCTCCAATAAAATACTTTTAAATGGTAAAAAAAGAGTTTTATTTAATCTCTATTCTCTGAAGTTCATTGCTACTCATTCAGGGCTGTTATTTGGATGTGGTACCTGCTTGACAATCAAAAGGGCTCTTTCCTTTAGTCATTGCTGGCAAGATTCTTGCCTCCATGTTAAGTAATTAGAATGTACTCCAAAGACTTCTTGGAGTCCCTGATCTAGGTCTTCTCCAAAATCTTTGTTGCACATTTCCCTCATGGAAATTCAAAATGCAATCTGATTTGATCCTCACTACAACCCTGAGAAGTAAGTGTTATTATTACTCCCACTTTATAATTGAGAAAACTGAGGCAAAGGGTATTAATTTGCCCAGTCATGCAATTAATACTTGAGGCTAGATTTTAATTCGGTTCTCCCTGATTGTAAGCCCAGGGTTATACTATTCTAGCAGCTGCGTCTATTTAAAATGTCACTGACATTATCCTCATGCTCATTATTTCATTTTTGTAGAATATTTTTACAAGGTGATTCTATTTTTTCTTCTTTTGTTTCCTGCATATTATTCATCTCTGTATTAATGTATAGTAGAAATCAAACCACCAAGACATTATCAGTGTATAACACCTCATTGAGTAAATCACCCATCTTGACTTACTTTGCCTCAATCCAGAGTAAGAAAGAAAGGAAAAACAAGAAACAAAACTTTTATTCATCACTTATCATGTATTAGTTATTCTATTAAGTTGTGGTAATACAAATATACTCAAAAAGAAATAAAGAACCTTCCCTTCTGGAACTTACATCCTAATGGCAGAAGATCACACACAAAAGGGAACTGAAAAGAAGAGTGAAAGCAAAAGGGAGTGGGAAGGAAGAAAGTGCTAGAATTTCAGTCTGGTTTTGAACTTCAAAAAGTCAAGAATATGGCAAAACAGAGAAGCAAAACAGAAAACAAAACAGAATTTTGGGGAGGTCCTTCCTCAAAATAGAGGCTCAGAAGAAACTCCTGGAGAGAAAAGAGATCAGAGGAGATAAGTCATATGGAGAAATAATCCAGACTGAGCAGACTGCACTTGTGGTAGGTTGGTCCAGGGCAAGGAAGCCTCAGCACTGAGGGAAATTCTGGCATGAGCCAGCATTACAGAAAGATAGTTTTGAATTTGAGAAAGTCAGGGACATGGCCAGGACCAAATGGAAAGCTCCAAGTTTAACTAGATTCAAATTCCATCAGTCTAGTAGATTAGGAAAGGAGCATGTATTGAAATAATAAAATATTTAATGGCAGACTATTAGGGTAAAATAATAGAAAACCAACCTTAGAACTCATTCCTATTTGACTATATCCTATATCAAGATATCCAGGAAAAATTGTCTCTTCAAAACTCATACCTTTAAAATAGAAAAAAGTATGGTGAAGTGTTAAGAATGGGATTGAATGCTAGGAAACTTAAAGGCCTCATAACTTGGATCTTTGTATAATATGCTTACCAGACTCCATAATTCAACTCTCCAAGAAATCTTTCTTTTTTCCTTTAAATTTCCTCAAAATATTTTATGTAGCTGGCATAAAGATTATGCTACTACTATACTTTCAATCTTTCCTCCTATCCATATCATAGCTTTGTCTTTCCTTTTAGAAGGGGACCATGATATGAGGTAAGTAATGCCATTACTTGCAAGTGAATTGGATTTAAGTTAGGGAGGATTGTGCAAGTTACCACCCTTCCTTTCTCCTCAAGAGTCATAGCACAGTATTAAGGAAAACCAAAGGATTTATGAAAAATATAATCTTTACCTCAGATATAAGTTGGTTTTGTGTTCTTTCTTATCTTTGAGATCTTATGTTTGTCATTTCTTATAGAGAAATAATATTTCATTTTATCCATGTGACTATTCTCCAATTAGTTTACATAGGGATAATTGTCTAGGTATTTTATTATAAATATTGCTAAGAATGGTTTAAAAAATTGCTATGTTCCCCCTTTATTTAAAGATCAATGGATAAAAAGTTGTTAGCAATTTTATATCTCATTTTATATATAGTTTTCCTGTGGAATAGTATACCTATTTGTTTTTAAAACTTTTTACTCAATTAATATATGTAAGATCATATCTTAGAATTGATTTAATTTTTATTTTAATGATTATTACAAGGTAATTCTACAATGCCAATATAATTTGACTTTTTTGGGAGGAATTCACATATCCTTTGACATATAAACTATATTGGGAAAGTGAGTTTTTATACAAAATTATTAAAACATTTTGGCAATATTTCATCAGGAACCTTGATGAAAAGAGTTCATGATTTCCTGTCATGGAATGTCTAAGTTAAATAAAAAGTTATTTTCTCTCTGACTATAATTTTTCTGTTGATAGACTATATTTCAAGTTGCTTCAGGATATGAAATTCATCCTCATTAATAAAGTGAGAACTCTGAGCTGCTCTAAAATTCTTCCTATTACCAAGGTGAATAAACCTGACATCTCATACCAATCTAGAATATATTGCATTTTTTTTATACCAGGAAAGAGCTTTAGAAATGTTAATTCTTTAAAAATAGTTATTATGTGGTACTATGTATTTTCCTTCAGAAATAATATCTTCCTGAGTAAAATGCAAGTAATGATATCTTGCATTATGATCAGAATCTACCTACTATGTCTTCATATTTTTATTTAATAATGACTCTTGGGGCAGCTAGGTGGCACAGTGGATAGCGCAGCAGCCCTGAAGTCAGGAGGACCTGAGTTCAAATCTAGTCTTAACACATCCTAGCTGTGTGACTGGGGCAAGTCACTTAACCCCAATTGCCTCAGCAAAATAATAATAATAATAATAATAACAATAATAATAATAATAATAATGACTCTCCATAAACATGTGAAGAAAGGCAGCCCCAGATTTTCAGATGTAGAACTCATCCAGAAAGAAATTAAAGAAACATTTCTTTGGCACACTCTGTAGATAGTATTTAAAAGGAAATAGCCAAACAGCTGGACTTGTAATTGCAAAATAATCCTAGCAAACAAGTAACAAAAAGTAAGGACATGTTTCTTTCTGATGACAGGCATATTAAGAAAAAAGTGCCTTTGTTAAGGTTTGAACCGATCTCGAGAATTCAAACAACTCAAGGAATAGTGAAGAGCTCTAAGCAAAGATTTAACTTTGGAGCCTTATTCCCTGTTATGTGTATATATGTTTAAGGGTCATACAATAATGCCATCCATTTCTAGGGGGTGTAGAGAGGAGAGAAGGTGTTTGATGCTGGTTCTTTTTCTGGTAAACTTGAAAAATCTGCATTTTCCACCTAAGGCATAGTAATTATCACTTTTTTAGTTTGTTTTGTTTAAACTAAGTAACAAGTAATTGAAAAGTGGGTGTTGAGTTGTGGATGTTTAGAATACAGGATGTTGATATCACTTTATGTAAATTTCAATAAAATCCCTAGTAAGTAAGCTGCAAGGAGGATTAATAAGTTTCAAAAAAATAGTTTTCTATGTGCCAGAATCTTTCTCTAAATCATATATGTTTGGCTAGTCTTTGTAGTCTCTTCTCAGTTTTCTAGAAGATACTGTGATATTGACTGGAAGAATAATGGTTTTATTATTTGCTATCTCTGTTTCTTTAATTGTCACTTCCTATGGGACTTGGGTGCCTTATTTATAAAATGAGAGATGCAGATTTAGATCCCTGAATGTGTCTTCCAATTCTAAATGTTATGGTTGATGGAATCTTGTCTAACAGTTCATTTTTTTTCTTTATATCACTTCCTTTTTAATGTTGTTTTTATTAAAACTTTTTAGTTTTCAAAAGATATGCATGGATAATTTTTCAGCATTAACCTATGCAAAACCTTGTGTTCCAATTTTTCCCTGCTTCTCTCCATCCTTTCCCCTAAATATCAAGTAATCTAATATATGTTAAACCTGGTAAAAATATATATTAAGTCCAATATATGAATACATATATTTATATACATAAATACATATGTATATGTATTATATATGTAAACATATCTATATACATATGTATAAATATGTACATTTATATAATTATCTTGTTGCAGAAGAAAAATCAAATCAAAAAGGAAAAAAAATGAGAAAAAAATTGTCTCATTGTTGAGAAATGCATGTCCATCAGAACTGATCATTGTATGATCTTGTTGTTGCCATGTACAATGATCTCCTGGTTCTGCTTATTTCACTTAGCATTAGTTCAAGTAAGTCTTTCAAGTAAGTCTCTCTAGGCCTGTCTGAAATCATCCTGCTGATCATTTCTTAGAGAACAATATTATTCCCAAACATTCATATACCCTAACTTATTCAGTCATTCTTCAACTGATAGGCATCCACCCAGTTTCCAGTTTCTTGCCAATATCAAAAGAGCTGCCATAAACATTTTTGTGCATGTGGGTCCCTTTCCCTCCTTTAAGATCTCTTTGGGATATAAGCCCAATAGAAACATTGCTGGATCAAAGAGTATGCACAATTTGATAGCCCTTTGGGCATAGTTTCAAATTGCTCTCCAGAATAGTTGGATCAGTTCACAACTCCACCAACATTGTATTCATGTCCCAGTTTTCCCCCATACCCTCCAACATTTGTCCTTATCTTTTCCAGTCATCTTAGCCAATCTGAAAGGTGAGTAGTGGTATCTCAGAGTTGTCTTAATTTGCATTTCTCTGATCAGTAGTGATTTAGAGCACCTTTTTCATATGACTAGAAATGGTTTAAATTTCTTCATCTGAAAATTGTCTGTTCATATCATATTTATCAATTGGAGAGTGGCTTGAATAATTATAAATTTGAGTCAATTCTCTATATATTTTAGAAATGTCTTTATCAGAACCTTTGAATGTAAAAATGTTTTACTAATTTATTGTTTCCCTTCTAATCTTGTCTGGATTAATTGGGTTTGTACAAAAGCTTTTTAACTTAATATAATCAAAATCATCTAATTTTTTTTTTTGTTCAATAATGATTTTCAGGTCTTCTTTGGCAACAAATTCCTTCCTTCTCCACAGATCTGAGAGGTAAACTATCCTATGTTCTTTTAATTTGCTTATAATATCACTCTTTATGTCTAAATCATGAACCCACTTCAACCTCATCTTGGTATAGGAGTGGGTCCATGCCTAGTTTTTATCATACTAGTTTCCAGTTTTCCCAGCAGTTTTTGTCAAATATTGAGTTTTTATCCCAAAAGCTGGGGTTTGGGGGCTTGTCAACACTAGATTACTATAGTCATTGGCTTTTTTTTTCTCCTGTGAACCTAAACTATTCCACTTGTGTGGGATATTCAGGCCCTTATCTTAATAATCAATACTACAGAGGCATCTCAAGGTATAGAACAAAGGCTTTATTCAGGAACTCATGAGTACCGGGCAGTCCCACAATGGATCAAAGTAGTCCAGATTTGGGAGAGCCAGGGAGTAGTACATCATTGTGACTTTTATACAATCCAGAACAAAGAAAGTCCCAAGCCCACTCCTCTTTTCCCTTTCTCTTTTCTAATATTTTACCCTTTCTCTTTTCTAATTGGTTATGTATGCTTTACTTTCCTTATTTAGGAATTGGAATGTTGACAGCTTATAAATCAGACTACCTTCTACTTTCCCTTCCACCCAGGAAACCAGAACTTAGGCCCTCAGGCTTTATCTAATTTAGTCTATAGTCCTGAGAGATCTTCACTCCAATTGTCACACTCACACTGATCAACTACTCTATTTCTTAGCCAGTATCAAATGTTTTTGATGACCACTAATTTGTAATATAGTTTTAGATCTGGCACAGCTAAGCCACCTTAATTTGTAAATTTTTCATTAATTCCCTTGAAATTCTTGACATTTGTTCTTCCAGATGAATTTTGTTATTATTTTTTCTAGCTCTGTAAAATAAATTCTTGGGAGTTTGATTGGTATGGCACTGAAAAACTAAATTAATTTAGGCAGTACTGCATTTTTATTATATTATTTCAACCTACCCATGAGCATTTGATATTTTTCCAACTGATTTAATCTGACTTTGTATGGAAATTGTTTTGTAGTTGTGTTCATACACTTTCTGACTTTGCTTTGGCAGATAGACTGAAATATTTTATATTATCATCAGTTATTATTAATGAAATTTCTCTGTATCTCTTGCTGTTGGATTTTATTGATAATATATAAAATACTGATGATTTATGTGGATTTATTTTGTATTCTGCAATTTTGCTAAACTTTGTTTTTTCTAGTAGTTTTATAATTGATTCTCTAGAGTTGTCTAAGTATAGCATTATATTATCTACAAAGAGTGATAATTTGATTTCCTCATTACTTACCTAATTCCTTTAATCTCTTTTCCTTCTCTTACTGTCAAAGCTAACATTTCTAATACAATATGGAGTAGTAATGGTGATAATGGGCAAACTTTTTTCAGCCTGGTTTTATTGGGAGGAGTTCTAGTTTGTCTCCATTACATATGAAGATTGCTGATGATTTTAAATAGATGCTACTGATCATTTAAAGGAAAATTCCATTTATTCCTATAATCTCTAGTGGTTTTTAATAGGAATGGATGTTGGGTTTTATCAAATGCCTTTTCTGCATCTATTGAGATAATCATATGGTTTTTGTTAGTTTGGTTATTGAATATTTAGTCAATTATACTAATAGTTTTCCTAATATTGAACCTGCCCTGCATTCCTGGTATAAATGCTACTTTGTCATAATGTATTATCCGGGAGATGACTTTCTGTAATCTCTTTGCTAATATTTTATTTAAGATTTTTCATCAATATTCATTAGGGAAATTAGTCTATAGTTTCCTTTCTCTGTTTTCATCCTACCAGATTTAGGTATTAACACCATATTTGTGTCATAAAAGAATTTAAAGGATTCCTTCTTTCTCTATTTTTTTCCAATAGTTTGTATAGTATTGGAATTAATTATTCTTTAAATTTTTGATAGAATTCACATGTGAATTCATCTGGCCCTGTAGATTTTTTTCTAAGTGAGTTGATTAATAGCTTGTTCATTTGTTTTTCTAAAATGAGATTATTTAAGTAACTTAATTCCTCTTCCATTTATCTGGGCAATCTATATTTGTGTAAGTATTCCTCCATTTGACTTAGATTATCATATTTATTGACAATTTTGTTTTCTTCCTTCCTTTTTCTTATCAAATTAACTAAAGGTTTATCTATTTTGTTGGTTTTTTCATAAAATGAACTGTTTTATTTATTAATTTAATAGTTTTCTTACTTTCAATCTTGGTTATCTTCCCCTTTTTACAGATTTTTAAAATCTGCTATTTATTTGGGGGTTTTTAATTTGTTTGTTTCCTAGCTTTTTTAGTTGCAAGCCCAATTCATTGATCTTCTCTTTATTTTATGCAAGTAAGCATCTAGAGATATCAAATTTCCCTTTATTACTGCTTTGGCTGCATCTCACAAATATTAATATTGTCTCATTGTTGTCATTCTCTTAGATGAAATTATTGATTGTGTCTATGATTTCTTTTTCCACCTACCCATTCTTAAAGATTAGAATATTTAGTTTCTATTATTTTTTGGTCTATTTTCTCCTGGCCTTTTATTTCATGTGATTTTTACTGTGTTATGATCTGAGATAGATGCATTTTCTATTTCTGCCTTTCTGCATTTGATTTTGATGTTTTTATGCCTTAAAATATGGTCACTTTTTTTTTCTTTTTGCTGAGGCAATTGCGGTTAAGTGACTTGCCCAAGGTCACACAGCTAGGAAGTGTCTGAGACCAGATTTGAACTCAGGTCCTCCTGACTTCAGGGCTGGTGCTTTAACCACTGCACCACCTAGCTGCCCCTATGGTCATTTTTTGTATAGGTTCTATGTACTGCTGAGAAAAGATATATTCCTTTCTGTCTCCATTCAGTTTTCTCCAAAGATCATCAAAAGGTCTATTACTTTTCTATTATTCTATTTATTTCCTTAAATTCTTTCTTATTTATTTTGTGGTTTGATTTATCTAGTTCTGAGAGAGCAAGGTTGAGTTCCCCCACTAGTATAGTTTTGCTGTCTAATTCTTCTTACAGCTCTCTTAACTTCTCCTCTAGGAATTTGGATGCAATAGCTATTTTACCCTCTGGTTCTAGGATATCTGGACAGTTTCCCTTGATGATTTCCTGAAAGTTAATATCTACGGTCTTTTTTTCATCATGGTTTTCAGCAAATCTAATAATTCTTAGGTTATCTCTATTAGAGGTATTTTCCAGGTCAGTTGTTTTTTCCAACAAAATATTTTACATTATCTTCTATTTTTTCATATTTTGGTTTCATTTGACTGATTTTTGAAGTCTCATTGATTCATTCACTTCCATTTCTTCAATTGTAACTTTTAGTGAATTATTTTCTTCAGTTAGTTTTTTTTATCTTCTTTTGCATTTGGTCCATGGAACTTTTATAGGAAGTGTTTGTTTCAGTGCATTTTTTCCATTTTGTTTTTCAATGAATTTGTTTCTTTTTCATATATATTTTGTAAGGAGTTATATTTTTTTCCATTTCATTAAATCTATTTTAAGGAGTTTTCTTCAGATAATTTCTGCTTTTTCTTTTTCATATCCTCTTGCAAAGATCTCATTTTCTTTTCCTGTTTTTGTTTTAACTCTTTTGTAAGATCCTTTTTGAATTCTTCCAAGAGAGCTTTGTGAAATGGGGATCAATTCATCTCAATCTTTGATGCTTCATTGGAACTGCCTTGCCTTTAGGATCCTCAGGTTTTGGGGTCTGTTCTCTCACCATAAAAGTTGTCTATGGTCAGTTCTTTTTTACTTTTTTCTCATTTTTTTAAGGTTGAAGTCTGTTTTTAAATCAAAGCGGTGATTGATGGTTTAGTTTGCCCTGAGGCAGTTTTGTTGACTAAATTCCATAACTGGGTACATGGTCAATCCCTTGTTCTTCCTGAAGTCAGAGGCTCTCAATTTGCCTTTTGTATTGGCTTTTTGGTGTCTCCTAGTAAATCTACTAAACCACCTATTTGGGACCAGGGCAGAGACGATTAAGTGCCTCATAATACATTGCCCAGAGGCAGCAATGCCCTGGCTCCCTGCCAGGCTTACTGCCCTGCAGTCTGCACTGTGGTCTGGGCTCAGCAGCTTCTCTTTTTGCCCAATTGAAACAGACCTTTTCTGAAGTTCTTCCACACTATCTTCTCTTGGAAATTTGTTGTAATACAAATATTTGTGAGTTCTGTCACTTCAAAATCAGTTTAGAGGCTTAATCTGCTGTTTGAGAGAAGGTTGAAGGAAGTCACAGAAAGCTATTTCTTTTCTTTGTCATGTTGGCTCTGCCCTGCCTTGTCTAACAATTCTTTATTCCCCATTTGAATTCCTTCATTTGCTAACACTTTTTTACTTGTTATTGTTCTATAGTGATTACCTGATTGAATTGAGATTGTTCAATCATGTTATTAATCAGGATAACTAAAGGAATTAAAATTTGGTTAGTCTTTTCAAAGAGCCAACTGTTGGCTTTCTTTATCAATTATATCTTTTTGGTTTTCATTTTATTCATTTCTTTTCCAATTTTCAGCATTTATTTTTTTGTATTTATTAATAATTTGTTAATTTTCTGTTTTTTAAATTGCATTAAAATGGATTAGATTAGTTCATTAATCTTCTCTTTTTCCATTGTGGTCATGTGTATTTTCAGAAACATGATTTTCTCCTCATAAATTTTACTTTATCTACATTTCAACATATTGGATAGATTGTCTTTTATTATCATTTTTACATAGTTATTATTTTTGTGATTAGTTCTTTAACTCATTAATAATCCAAAATATTCTTTTAAGGAATGCATTTTTGGTCAAGGGATATGAACAGACAATTTTCAAATGATGAAATTAAAACCATCTCTAGTCATATGAAAAGTTGCTCCAAATCACTATTGATCAGAGAAATGCAAATTAAGACAACTCTGAGGAACCACTACACACCTGTCAGATTGGCTAAAATGACAGGAAAAGATAATGATGAATGTTGGAGGGGATGTGGGAAAGCTGGGACACTAATACATTGTTGGTGGAACTGTGAACAGATCCAACCATTCTGGAGAGCAATTTGGAGCTATGCTCAAAAAGTTATCAAACTGTGCATACCCTTTGGCCCAGCAGTGTTTCTATTGGGCCTATATCCCAAAGAGATCTTAGAGGAGGGAAAGGGACCCGCATGTGCAAAAATGTTTGTGGCAGCCCTTTTTGTAGTGGCAAGAAACTGGAAACTGAAGGGATGCCCATCAATTGGAGAATGGCTGAATAAATTATGGTATATGAATGTTATGGAATATTATTGCTCTGTAAGAAATGACCAGCAGGACGATTTCAGAGAGGCCTGGAGAGACTTGCATGAACTGATGCTGAGTGAAACGAGCAGAACCAGGAGATCATTATACACAGCAACAACAATATTACATGATGATCAATTCTGATGGACATAGCCCTCTGCAACAAAGAATTGTCTCAAACCAGTTTCAATTGTTCAGTGAAGAAAGCCATATACACCCAGAGAGAGGTATATGAAATGTGGACCACAACATAACATTTTCATGCTTTCTATTGATTATTGATGTTTGCTTGCATTGTGTTTCCTTTCTTTGATTTTCTTTTTTTTCTTGTAGATAGGATTTTTCTTGCACAACTTGTCAAGTATTTCAACATTATTAACATGTAGTGGACTTCCTGACATCTAGGGGAGGATAAGGGACTGGGGGTAAAATTTGTAACGGAAAGATTTGTTAAGATCAATGCTGAGGAACTACCCATACATATATTATACAAATAAAAAGCTTTAATAACAAGAAAAAAAGAATACATTGTGACTGACTATTGCTATGTTCGCTAAATTAATTACTATTTTAAAATCAAATTGTAACCTGTAATAAATATTTTTAGTAGTGCATTAGGTTCTGAACACATACA
>JAJPUD010020906.1:0-23889 GCA_023553655.1 Myrmecobius fasciatus | reverse complement strand
GATTCTAATTATTGATCCTCGGTATTTGAATTGTTTCTTTCTAGCTGCTAGCAGAATCTGTTCCTTGGTGCTATAGTCTTGAAATTTAGCCACGATATTCCTTGGGGTTTTAATTTTGGGGTCTCTTTCAGGAGGTGATCGGTGAATTCTTTCAATGGTGATTTTGCCCTTTGATTCTACAATCTCAGGGCAGTTTTCTTTCAGGATTTCCTGGAAGATAGTGTTTAGATTCTTTTTTTGATCATGGCTTTCAGGAAGTCCAATAATCCTTAGATTGTCTCTCCTAGATCTATTTTCTAAGTCAGTTGTTTTTCCTAGGAGATATTTCATATTTTCTTCTAATTTTTCATTTTTTTTGTTTTTGTTTGACTGATTCTTCAAGTCTTAGTGAGTCATTCACTTGCATTTGTTCAATTCTTATTTTTAAAGTGTTGTTTTCTTCAGTTACCTTTTTACGTTCCTTTTGTAACTGGACAATTTGTTCACTGCACTCTTTTTCCGCTTCACTAATTTTATTTTTTAATAAATTGGTGTCTTTTTCATATCTCTTTTGCAGGGCATCATATCCTTCTTGCAAGATACTGTATCCTTCTTGCACTGATTTCAGTTTATTTTCCCATTTATCCTCCAGCTCTCTTTTGAGGTTCTTTATGCAGTCTTCCAGAAAGGCCTTTTGAAACGGGGACCAGTGATGGTCCTTGCTTTTTTTTTTCTGGATTTTTGTCTAAAGAAACCTCTGTATGTGAAGTCGTTTCTTTGCCTTGATAAAAGCTGTCTATGGTGAGAGCTCTCTTTTGCTTCTTCATCATTTTTTTTTTAGACAGAGTGGATATCTCTTTAAGCTGGGGGAAAAAAAAAAACCTCGGCTGAAGACGCTTTGCCCTGGGGCACTTCGGCGAGTTGACTTAAGGTGCTGGGCCGGTGGGGGCTAGGACTAAGCCCGAATTACTCCTTAAACAAGGCAAGTCTGCCAGAACACCTGCCCCCAATCAGGGCAGAGTGTCCCGAGTGCCTCAGATAAACTCCAGGTGTTTGGAATTTGGAGTTTGGAGTTTGGAATTTCTTCCACGATGAGCTGAGCTGAGTCCCACCCTCACTTCCGGCCTGCACAGGGGTCGTCTATTTATCTCTCTGTCCGAGTCCGACTAACCTGATATGAAGTTCTCCAGAGAGCCGTGCCCAAATATTTCTGAGTTCGTTGATTTGAAGATCAGTTCAGAGGCTTATTTTATTGTTGATTTGAGAGAAGATCGGAGGAGAGGCAGAAAGTCACCTTTTCACTCCGCCATCTTGGCTCCGGCCCTCGAGCATGATTATTTTAGGAAGAAAAATAAAAATATGCATATACTTGTATGAAACAATGAAGAGCAAAAAAACAAAAAACAGAACCAAGAGAATGTTGTACATAGTGGCAGTATTTTTTTTTGTTTTTATTAAAGCTTTTTATTTGCAAAACATATGCACTGCTAACTTTTCAATGTAAACACTTGCAAAGCTTTCTGTTACAAATGTTTCCCTCTTTCCCCCTACTCCCTCCCCTAGATGGCAGAAAATATAATACATGTTAATTATGCTAAAATACTTGACAAATAAAATATGTGTATTCATATTTATACAGTTATCTTGATGTACAAGAAAAATCAGATCTATAAGAAAAAATATCTGAGGAGGGAAACACAATTCAAGCAAACATCAATAGAGAGCATGAAAATGCTATGTTGTGGTCCACATTCAGATCCCACAGGCCTCTCCATGGGTGTATATGGCTTTATTCATCACTGAACAACTGGAACTGTTTTGAAACATTTCATTATTGAAGAGAGCCATGTCCATAAGAATTGATCGTCATATAGTCTTATTGTTGCTGTGTATAATGATCTCCTGGTTCTGCTCACTTCACTCAGCATCAGTTCATACAAGTCTCTCCAGGCCTCTCTGAAATCATCCCGCTGGTCTTTTCTTACAGAACAATAATATTCCATGACATTCATATACTATAGTTTATTCAGCCATTCTCTAATTGATAGGCATACATTCATTTTCTAGTTTCTAGCCACTACAAAAAGGGCTGCCACAAACATTTTTGCACATGAGGGTCATTTTCCTTCCTTTTAGATCTCTTTGGGATATAAGCTCAATAGAAACACTGCTGGGTCAAAGGGTATTAACAATTTGATAAGTTTTTGAGCATAGTTCCAAATTGCTTTCCAAAATGGTTGGATCCATTCATACTTCCACCAACAATGTATCAATGTCCCAGTTTTCCCACATACCCCCAACATTCATTATCCTTTCCTGTCATCTTAGCCAATCTGACAGGTGTGCAGTGGTATCTCAGAGTTGTCTTAATTTGCATTTCTCTAATCAATAGTGATTTGGAGCACCTTTTCATATAACTAGAAATAGTTTTAATCTCATCATCTGAAAATTGTCTGTTCATATCCTTTGATCATTTATCGACTGGAGATTTGCTTCAATTCTTATATATATGAGACAGTTCTCTATATATTTTAGAAATGAGGCCTTTTTCAGAACCCTTAAATTTAAAGATGATTTCCCAACTTATTGCTTCCCTCCTAATCTTGTCTGCATTAGTTTTGTTTGTGCAAAAACTTTTTAACTTAATATAATCAAAATTATCTATCTTATGTTCAATTAAGAGTTCCAGTTCTTCTTGAGACACAAATTCCTTCCATCTCCACAGGTCTGAGAGGTAAACTATCCTATGTTCCTTTAATTTGCTTATAATATCACTTTTTATGTCTAAATCATGAACCCATTTAGATCTTATCTTGGTATGTGGTGTTAGATGTGGGTCAGCAATTTCTTCCATACTAGTTTCCAATTTTCCCAGCAGTTTTTGTTGAATAGTGAGTACTTATCCTAAAAGCTGGGGTCTTTGAGTTTATCAAACACTAGATTACTATAATTATTGCCTAGTTTGTCCTGTGATCCTATCTTATTCCACTGATCAATTACTCTATTTCTTAACCAGTACCAAATGATTTTGATGACCCCTGGTTTAGAATATAGTTTTAGATCTGGTACAGCAAGGCTACCTTCATCAGCCTTTTTTTTCATTAATTCCCTTGAAATTCTTGACCTTTTGTTCTTCTAGATGAACTTTGCTACTATTTTTTCTAGATCTGTAAAATAATTTCTTGGGAGTTTGATTGGTATGGCACTAAATAAGTTGATTAATTTAGGTAATATTGTCATTTTTATTATACTGGCTTGGCCTACCCATGAGCCCTTGATATTTTTCCAACTGTTTAGTTCTGACTTTATTTGTGTCGAAACTGTTTTGTAGTTTAGTTTGTATAGTTCCTGACTTTCCCTTGGCAGATAGATTCCCAAATATTTTCTTCTATCGACAATTATTTTAAATGGAATTTCTTTTTGTTATCTCTTGCTGTTGGATTTTGTTAATGATATATAAAAATCCTTATGATTTATGTGGTTTTATCTTGTATCCTGCAACTTTGGTAAAGTTATGAATTGTTTCTAGTAGTTTTTAAATTGAGTCTCCAAAGTTTTCTAAGTGTACCATCATGTCATCTGCAAAGAGTGATAATTTGGTTTCTTCATTATCTACTCTAATTCCTTTAATCTATTTTTCTTCTCTTACTGCTAAATCTAACATTTCTAATACAATATTAAATAGTAAAGGTGACAGTGGGCAGCCTTGTTTTACTCCTGATCTTATTGGGATCTAGTTCTAGTTTGTCCCCATTACATATGATGCTTGCTGATGGTTTTGAATACTGATCATTTTAAGGAAAAGCTCATTTATTCCTATACTCTCTAGGTTTTTAATAGGAATGGATGTTGAATTTTATCAAATGCTTTTTTCTGCATCTATTTTGATAATCATATGATTTTTATTAGTTTGGTTGTTAATATAGATTGTACTGATAGTTTTCCCAATATTGAAACAGCTTTGCATTCCTGGTATAAATCCTACTTGGTCATAGTGCATTATCCTGGGGATGACTTTCTGTAATCTCACTGCTAATATCTCATTTAAGATTTTTGCATCAATATTCATTAGGGAAATTGATCTATAGTTTTCTTTCTCTGTTTTCACCCTATCTGCTATTTAGCTATCAGCACCATATCTGTTTCACAAAAGTTACTTGGTAATACACCTTCTTTCCTTATTTTTTCAAATAGTTTATATAGTATTAGAAATGATTGTTCTTTGAATATTTCATAGAATTCAGATGTAAATACATCTGGCCATGGAGATTTTTTCTTATGGAGTTGATTAATAGCTTGTTCTATTTCTTTTTTTTTTAAATAGGGCTATTTAAATAATTTATTTTCTCTTATGTCAACCTGGGCAATCTATACTTTTTCAGATATTGCTCCATTTCATTTAGATTATCAAATTTATTGGCATAAAGTTGGGCAAAGTAACTCCTTATTTTTGCTCTAATTTCCTCTTCATTGGTGGAAAGTTCTCCCTTTTCATTTTTGAGACTAACAATTTGATTTTCCTCTTTCCCTTTTCTAATTAAATTAACTAAATGTTTATCTTTTTGTTAGTTTTTTTTCATAAAACAAATTCTTAATTTTATTTACTAATTCAATAGTTTTCTTATTTTCAATTTTAGTAATCTCCACTTTTATTTTCAGAATTTCCAATTTGGTATTTAATTGAGAGTTTTTAATATGTTCTTTTTCTAGCTCTTTTAATTTTAAGCCCAATTCATCGATCTTCTCTTTTTCTATTTTATGCAAGTAAGCATCTAGAGACATAAAATTACCACTTATACCTGCTTTGGCTGTATCCCACAAAATTTGCTATGGTGTCTCATTATTGTCATTCTATTGGGTGAAATTATTGTGTCTGTGATTTATTCTTTCACTAATTCATTCTTTAGGATTAGATTATTTAATTTCCAATTAAATTTGGTCTATTTTCTCCTGACCTTATATTGCATGTGATTTTTATTGCATCATGATCTGAAAAAGATGCATTTACTATTTCTGCCTTTCTGCATTTGATTTTGAGGTTTTTATGTACTAACACACAGTCAATTTTTGTATAAGTTCCATGAACCACTGAGAAAAAAGTTAACTTCCTTCTGTGTCCATTCAATTTTCTCCAAAGGTCTATCAGACCTAACTTTTTTTAAAAACATTTTGTTTACCTCCCTAACTTCTTTCTTATTTATTTTGTGGTTTGCTTTATCTAATTCTGAGAGAGCAAGGTTGAGATCGCCCACTAGTATAGTTTTGCTGTCTATTTCTTCTTGCATCTCTCTGAACTTTTCCTCTAGGAATTTCCAAACTATACTACTTGGTGCATATATGTTTAGCGTTGATATTGCTCCATTATGTATGGTACCTCAAGTAAAATATAATTTCCTTCATTCTCTCTTTTAATTATATCTATCTTTAATTTTACATGATCTGAGATCAGGATTGCTACCCCTGCTTTTTTTTTGTTAACCTGAAGCATAATAGATTCTGCTCCAGCCTTTTACCTTCACTCTATGTGTATCTCTATGCTTTAGATGTGTTTCTTGTAAACAACATATTGTTGGGTTCTGGCTTTTAATCCAGTCTGCTATCTGCTTCCATTTTATGGGAGAGTTCATCCCATTCATATTCACAGTTAAAATTGCTAATTCTATATTTCCTGCTATCTTATTTATCCAAAGTTATGTTTTTCTCTTTTCTTTCCTTTTTCTCCCTTCCCCCTCCCAGTATTTTGCTTTTCATGACCACCTCCCTCAAACAGTCCTCTCCTTTTAGAGCCTCTCCCCCTTTTTTGCACCTTTCCCCTAATTCTTCTGTTTTCCCTTCTATTATTCTATTCCATTCTTTCCCTCCTATTCCTCTTACTTCTCTATAAAGTGAGACAAGTTTCTCTGTGAAAGAGAATATGTCTGATATACTCTTTTAGAGCCCAATCTGATGAGAGTAAGATTCACACAATGCTCATCCTCCTCCCTTCTTTCCCTCAATTATATTAGGTTTTCTTTGCCTCTTCATGGGATTTTACCTTATTTTTTACCTTTTTTTTAACCTTCTTTTCCCTTTTTTTTTGAGTATGATGCCCCTTCCACCTCTAGTTTTTTTCATATTATCAAATTAAAATTATATTACACCCCCATTCTTTAAGTATACCCATAGTAGAAATACAGTAAGAGTTCTTTCCTTTTTACCTTTTTATGCTTCTCTTGAGTTCTGTGTTTGGAGGTCAATTTTTTTTTTTTGCTTTTTGCTGAGGCAATTGGGGTTAAGTGACTTGCCCAGAGTCACACAGCTGGGAAGTGTCTGAGACCAGATTTGAACTCAGGTCCTCCTGACTTCAGGGCTGGTGCTTTAACCACTGCGCCACCTAGCTGCCCTGGAGGTCAAATTTTTTGTTCAGATCTGGTCTTTTCATTAGAAATAAGTGAAATTCACCTATATCATTAAATGTCCATCTTCTTCCCTGGAAGATAATGCTCATTCCAGCTGGATAGCTGTAATCCAAGTTCCTTTGCCTTTTGGAATATCTGATTACAGGCCCTTCAATCCTTTTATGTGGAAGCTGACAGATCCTGGGTGATTCTAATTATAATTCCTTGGTATTTGAATTACTTTTTTCTAGCTGCTTGTAATATCTTTTCCTTGGTGCAATAGTCCTGAAATTTAGCCAAGATATTCCTTGGGGATTTATTTTTGGGGTCTCAGAATGTGATCGGTGAATTTTTTTGGTGGCAATTTTACCTTCTGATTCTAAAACATCAGGCCAGTTTTCTTTCATGATTTCCTGGAAGAGATTGTCTAGGTTCTTTTTTTTCATCATGGCTTTCAGGAAGTCCAATCTTAGATTGTCTCTCATAGATCTATTTTCCAGGTCAGTTGTTTTTTCCTAGGAGATATTTCATATTTTCTTCTATTTTTTTCCTTTTTTTGTTTTGGTTTGACTGATTCTTGAAGTCTTATTAATTCATTCATTTTCATTTGTTCAATTCCAATTTTAATGTATTATTTTCTTCAGTTAACTTTTTAAGCTTCTTTTGTAACTGGCCAATTGAATTTTTTTGTTCCTTGCAGTCTTTTTCTATTTCACCAATTTTGTTTTTTAGCGAATTGATGTCTTTTTCATATCTCTTTTGTAGGGTATTATATCCTTCTTGCAATGAACTCAATTCATTTCCCCATTTCTCTTCTAACTCTTGAGATTCTTTATGCAATCTTCCAGGAAAGCCTTGTGAAATGGGGACCATGTCATGTCTCTCTTTGTGGCTTTCTCTCAAGTTGCTTTACCTTTATGAACCTCAGGATGTGAGGTCTGTTCTTCTTACTCTCCATAAAAGCTGTCTATGGTGAAAGTTCTTTTTTTGTTTTTTATTCATTTTTTTTAAAGCTTGAAGTCTATTTAAAGCAGAGGAGGCACAAGTCCTTTAATTTGCCCTGGAGCAGTTCGGCTGATTGACTTCCAGTGCAGGGCTATTCAGGCTAATTCTAGCATTCTAAGTGGTTTACAATCTACCTTTTACAAAAGGCAGATCTGCCAAAGCACCTGCCCACAACCAGGGCAGAGTGGCCCAAGAGCCTCATAGAAACTTCCCACGTTGAGTCCCAGCCTGGCTAGTTTCCCACAGTAATTTTTTTCCAAACAATGGTTTAAACCATTTAAATTCCTAAAAACACCTCAAGATCAATTTCTCTCAGGAATTTTCCTAGGTTTGGGAAAGACATTCTTATCCACAGAATCTTGTATGTGCAATATTTCCATTATATACTTCTTTTCACCTACATTTCTGCAAGATACAAAAATACATGACACTAAGGTATAACCCTTACTGTTGTTTTCTGTTCCTGGTTAATCTTAATATTGTAGAGCAAACTTTCCTTTCATTTGAGATTTAATCATTATTTTTGATGAAAATAATACTAATTAATACCTTTTATTGGATAGCACTTTATGATAATAAATATTTTTTTCATAAATATGCTTTCATTTGGTCCTTTCCACATTCTGTTTAATAGGTTAAGGAAGTCTTAAGATATTTTCATGGCAGAAAAAACTAAGACATCCAATGACTTCCTCAGAGTTTTAAAGTGAATCAGCTGAAGAAATATGACCAGAACAGTTGATTTTCTAAATAGGGAACGTATACATTATGAGACAGTTTTGGAGAAAGACTAGAGTAATTGTAAGGCTGGTGTTGTATAGGAATATCACATGTTTCTGACTGGCAACCAGTCATCCTAGAGATATGGTAAGAAAAGCTTCATCTGTTCCATGTTCTTTTGTCTGTGTTGGAAAAATTCTTATGCTTGTTTATATTATTTAATATGGTGGAAAAATACATTGCTTTTTC
This sequence comes from Myrmecobius fasciatus, assembly GCA_023553655.1. Lineage (NCBI taxonomy): Eukaryota > Metazoa > Chordata > Mammalia > Dasyuromorphia > Myrmecobiidae > Myrmecobius > Myrmecobius fasciatus. The sequence continues at coordinate 15,559 of JAJPUD010020906.1, read as the reverse complement.
TTTTGAGAGCTCTATCCATCCATCCATCCATATTCCTTTCTCTACATCATTTCAAGTTCCTATAATTATAAACCAGTCTTCAAAATAATACCCTTTTTATGAAAGGATCATACTTGATGTTCTCTTATAAAATTGCCTTATATATTGTATATTTCCTTTGTAGGGAAGATTTCTAAAAAAATTATGATTTTTTTGAGTATTTGAAAATTCATCTTTTTAAAGCTATGGCCAGTCTCTGGGAAAATAAATACCAGCACTTTACAGTTTGGAAAATTGTAAAGCAGAGAAACTCTACTTGAAGACAAAGTTTTATTATTATGTGTATTTTATAGATGACAAAATGGAATTTCAGAAAAGGAGATGGAACTATATTGTTTTCTACATTTTACAAATAAAGAAACAAATTAAAAGAAATTGTTTTTGACATTTTCTAAAGCCCTCTCCTAGATTTCTTCAGTACACAAAAATAATTTTGCCTCAGTGTCCCCAGAATCATAGAACCACAGCATTACAGAATAAGGAGTGGTCTCAGACATCATTTAATTAAATATGTAACCAAAAAGAAATGACGTTCACAATTTATTCCACAATTGTACCACTTGCATTGTACAATTGTACAGCTTATATTTGTAGGATTGAATAACAGGTTCTGAGAAAGCTCATTTCACTTCTGGATGGTTGTAATAATTAGGGAATATTTTGTTGTTCTTAAAATGGAACAGATATCTAACTCTGCAACTTCTTTAGTCCTCTGACACCAAGCTGAGCAAGTCATATCCCTTATTCATATGACAACCTTTCACATCCTTGACTAAATCTATCATGTCTCTTTTCATTCTCCTTCAAAGATATATCTGTATTCCAAATTAGATTGGAATGGCTTGTGAAGATGATGAAAATAATTTAGGACTGTCTGCATTACCACTGTTACCAGGAACTAATTGCCAAACCACTGATGACATGTGGGTAATTTCTTACTATATTTTAGAGGAGTGTTCATCCTGTTTAAGTGTCCTTAAACACAACCACCAAATATTACCATCTGCATCTTAGGAAGAAAATACCAGCTGCTTTCCATGTCCACACATTTGGGCAGTCATGTGATGTTATCACTGTTTTTGAATAGTTGGAACATGTTGGGTTGTGGGTGGTTTTCATTGTTGATAATAATAGTGATTTGGACCTGTCTTTTCAAGGCTGATGACTTTTCTATTTGCTTGACAAATAGATTAAAATTGCTAAAATTGGGGCACCTGGGATGTTTTAAAATCTGCCCATTTAAAAAAATGCTAAGTAATGAACTCATTTGGTACTATAGCAGAATCCAGTGGAATTATGGGTAATAAACTTGAACGTTCAAGGCTTCCATGCTAGAAGAATTGAAGAAATTTGCTATTTGTGCACTTTTAGAAAATGGTCTAGGTCAGGAGGCCCAGAAACTGTCATAACATGTTTGCATCTTATCAATCTGCTATTTTATTCTCTTTGTGTAGGCCTGTGTTTGTACAGAATCTGAATTGCTTTAAACTTCTAACTTTTAAGAATAAAATATGCCTGGCTTTATAAATACTCAGCTAAATTCACTTGAGTATTTTGTGTTCTTGTTACTAGTTTTTAGTCCAGTTTTTTGAGTTTTTAACCCAATCTTATAAATACTGTCACATCATAGCATAATTAGTGAATTAAAGTGTTTTTATCCTTCTATCCACTTAGAAAAAAATATCACTTCACTGAATATTAGATTTATTGTAGTGCAGCATATAGTGGTGTTTTCCATTTTTCAATCTATTCAGCCAAACTTTAAAGCAGTGAACCTTTTCTTGCCCAAGCTCCTAGCAATTTGTGCCCAGGATAGCTATGTCCATTCTAATCCAAGTCATAATACAGAAAGTGAGACAACACTGACTTATCTAACAAACTTGAAAATAATGGGGCTGGCTTAATAATACTTTTTAAACAATATGAGTTACTACAAAATTTGATTTCTTTACCTTTCCCCTTGGAAAGGGGAAATAGTATTTTAGACAGAGAATCATGGGATTATATAGATTTACAACTGACATCAAATTTAGAGGTCATTTTAGCTAATCTATCTTTTCACATGTAGGAAAACTAAAACACAGAGAAGTGAAGTGATTGACCTAAGTCACACAAGTAGAAACTTTTGGAAGTTTTCTGACTCCAAATACAGTACATTTTTTCCACTGCTGGTTTTGGAGTTAGGAAGACCACAGTTGAAGTCTTGTTTCTAACATATTTTACCTGAGTGAGATTGATCAAGTCATTTAACCCATCAATGACCCAGAACACTGTTCAGTTCAGAACTGCTTATTAATACTTTGCAGTTTTCAAAGGGAATGATTTATGGCAACTCCATGAGTAAGGTAAATATATATTATACATACAGGTCAATGTGATTACATTAAAGAATGCTTGCAAGAGAATAAAACATTTAAACATTTAAAAATATTACAAAAAAACAGAAAAGAGGAGGATTCTACATATGGCTGTTTAGGGAGTCACTGAATCTTATGTCATATATGGGTAACATTCAAATATGTTTTAGTAACTTTGACAAATAAATGGAAGTTGGGATCTAAAGACAATATTTGAAGTAAAGGTGACTCATTAAAAAGCTGTTGCAATAACACAGAGAAAAGTAATAAGGATCTAAACAGGATGGTGATTATGTGACTACAACAAAGGAAACATATAGGCAACATATTTTGAAGGTAACATTAATAACATTTAACAATGGATTGGGGTTGAGTGAAGAATCAAAGATAACCTTGAGGTTGACAGTTTGGATGACCGAAAAGTTGGAAGTATCCTTGATAGTAATAAGAAAGTTAGTAAGGGACTTCTGGAGATTGAGCCAAGATGGCAGCCAGAAAACTGATCAAGCCCTCTCAGTCTCTCTTGAAAACTACATGAAACCAAGTTTCTACACAGAGTCTGATCACACTCAACTCAACACTCATAACTCAAAACTCAAAGAAACCACTTTCCAGCTCAAGATATAATGGAAAAATTTCAAGAAAGATCAGCCTCACTGAGGTAAAAAATGTTGTTTAGCCCAGCTCAGATAAGCTCTAGAAAAACTGGTGAAAGGGTACTAATCACAACAGATCAATAACCAAGACCCTCAGTCCTGGCTCAATAGAGGAGCAAATCAGTGGGGCAGTTTCCAGTCCCAGATCAAAAGGCAAATTCTGGGAAACCAGGCTGTTTTTGAACAGAGCAGGCAAAGTCACCCCCAGTGAAACCAAGACCCTCTGTGTTCCAAGCCAAGGCTCAAAGCTGCACGGGAAACTTGGGACAGTCACCCCTTTATCCCAGGAACAAAGTTCAACCATAAAAGTAAAAAAGAGGAAATACTAACAGAAAAGGAAAGAAAATAAACAAGAAACAGAAAAGAACCTTGACCATAGACAGCTACTATGGTGACAGGGCAGACCAAAACATAAACTCAGACAATGACAAATTTCCACAGTAGAAATCTCAAAGAGTGATAGGAATTGATCTCATCACATACCATATTCCAGAAAACAAAAGTCCTAGGGTAAAAACCAAGAATTAATTACCCAGCGTAAATAAGCATCACCTTTCAGGTAAGGCAATGGAGCTTCAGTGAAGTAAGAGACTTTCAATAATTTCTATTGAAAAAAACAGGACTAAACAGAAAATTTAATCTACAAATACAGAGCTCAAGAGAAGCATAGAAAGATAAATAGGGGAAAAGATATATTAATTAAAGATTAAACTGTTTACATCCCTAAATAGACATATCATATCTGTAACTCTTGAGAATTGTATCTGTCCTTGGAACATTCACATATATTGAGGGTGTGGTTCTGAATGGTCTCTGATGTGATGACATCAAAGAAAAAGACATTAAGGAATGGAAAAAAGTCTCTATTGAAAAGAGATGAAAGGAGAGGTAGAATGGGAAAGTTAGTTCACATGAAGAAGTGCAAAAGACATATTACAATGGAAGGAAAGAAGGGAGGGGGATGAGCATTGTTGCAACTTTGATCTCATCAGTTTGACTCTTAGAAGGAATAACTTAATCATCCAGTTGAGTATAGAAATTTATCTAATCCTCTAAAGAAGTAGGAAGAGAAAGAGGAAAGAAAAGGCTGGGACAGGACAGAAGGAAGGGCAGAAATACTAAGAGAAGGGGAGTAGGAATGAAAGGAAATAAGGTAGTGGGTGGGGCAGGCAAAGAAAAAATACCAGACTAAGGATAGGGTGGAAAGAAAAAACAAAAGTATATACAGGGGAGAAAACATGATGTAGGGAAATATAGAGCTTGTAATCATTACTGTGAATATGAATGGGAAGAACTCTCCCATAAAACAGAAGCTAAGAGCACAATGGATTAAAAAACAGAATCCTACAATATGTTTTTTTACAAAAAAAAATACATTTGATACAGCAAGATATGTACAGAGTAAAGGTAAAAGGCTGCAACAAAATTTATTATGCTTCAGCTAAAGTAAAAAAAAAGCCAGTAAAAATATCTGATCTCAGATAAAACAAAAGTAAAAATAGATCTAATTAAAAGAGATGAGAAAGGAAAGTACATCTTGATAAAGAATACCATAAACAATGAAGTAGTAATGATATTAAATGTGTACACACCAAGTGGTAGAGCATCTAAATTCTTGGAGAAGATTTTAATCCAGTTACAAGAATCTTTGCTGTATACAGCAAAACTATAATAGTGGGGGATCTCAACCTTCCTCTCTCAAAATCAGACAAATCTAACCACAAAATAAACAAAAATGAAACAAGGGAGGTCAATAGAATCCTAAAAAACCTAGATATGATAGACCTCTGGAGAAAATTGTATAGGGACAGAAAATAACACACCTTTTTCTTTGCAGTACATGGCACCTGCACAATAAATGATCATGTATTGGGTCATATAAATGTCACAATCAAATGCAGAAAGACAGAAATAATAAATGCTTCCTTTTCAGACCACAATGCAATACAAATCATATTCAAAAAAGGATCAGAGAAAGACAAACTGAAAACCAATTGGAAATTAAATAATCAAATTCAAAAAAATGAGTGGGTCAAACAATAATTCCCAGAAATGATACATAAGTTTATCCAAGATAATAACAGTAATGAGACAACATACCAAAACTTATGAGACACAGCCAAATTAATTGTTAGGGGACATTTTATATTTCTAAATAGCTACATGAATAAAATAGAGAAAGTGGAGATACATATTGGACATGTAACTAAAAAAGCAAGTAAAAGAACAAATTTAAAAACTCCAATTAAATAACAAATTAGAAATTCTGAAACTTAAAGGAGAGATTAATAAAATTGAAATGAAGCAAATTATTGAACTAATAAATAAAATTAAAAGTTGGTTTTATGAAAAAAACCAACAAAATTGATAAACTTTTATTTAACTTGATTAGAAATAAGAAAGAAAAAACCAAATTACTAGCATCACAAATGAAAAGGGAGACATTACTAATAATGAAAAAGAAATTAAAGCAAAAATTAGGAGCTATTTTGCCCAACTGTATGGCAGGAAGTCTTTCAATCTAATGGAAATGGATGAATATTTACAAAAAATATAATCTAGGTTAACAGAAGAGGAAATAAATTATGTAAATAGTTCCATTTTAGCAAAAGAAATTGAACAAATCATTAATGAACTTCCTAAGAAAAAATTTCCAAGGCCAGATGCATTCAGAAATGAATTCTACCAATCAACTGAAGAGGAATTAATCCCAATACTATGTAAACTATTTGGAAAAAGAGGTAAAAAAGGAGTATTGACAAATCCTTCTATGAAACCAATATGGCACTGATAATAAAACCAGGAAGAGCCAAAACAGAGAAAAAAATTACAGACGAATCTCCTTAATTATTAGTGATGAAAAATTTTAAATAAAAATTTTTAAGAGATTTAAAATTTAAAGAGATCATACCAATTTATTAATAGGATAATACTATGACCAAGTGAGATTTATATTAGGAATGTAGGGCTGGTTTAATATCAGGAAAACTATTACCATAATTGACCATATTAATAATAATTAGAAATCAAATGATAATCTCAATAGATGCAGAAAAAGATTTTGGCAAAATATAGCAACCACTTCTATTAAAAACTGTAGAGAGCACAGAGATAAAGGGAGCTTTCCTTAAAATAATAAGCAGTATCTAGTTGAAATCAACAGCAAACATTATTTATAATGGACAGAACCTGGATGCATCCTCAATAAAATCAGTGGTGAAACAAGAATGTCCTAAATCATCATTATTATTAAACCTTATATTAGAAAAGTAAGTTTTAGCAATAAAAAAGAAAAAGAAATTAAAGGAATGAGAATAGGCAATGAGGAAATAAAGCTAACTCTCTTTGCAGATGATATGATGATATTCTTAGAAAATCCTAGAAAATCATCCAAAAAACTAATGGAAACAATTAGCAGCTTTAACAATGTTGCATGATATAAAATAAACCCACACAAATAATTAGCATTTCTTTATATCATGGACAAATCCCATAAGCAAGAGAAAGAAAGAGAAATTCCATTTAAAATTACTGCAAATAAAATAAAGTATTTGGGAGTCTACCTACCAAGACAAACTCAAGAACTATATGAACATAATTTCAAAGCACTTTTCACACAAATGAAGTTATATATAAACAATTGGAAAAATATTGATTGCTTATTGGTAAGCCAAGCTAATATAATAAAAATGATAATTCTGCATATATTGGTCTATTTGTTCAGTTCCATACCAACCAAATTGCCAAAAAAATTATTTTATAGAGTTAGAATAAATAATAACAAAATTAATTTGAAAGAACAAAAGGCCAAAAATATCAAAGTAATTAATGAAAAAAAAAGTACACAGGATGATTGCTTAGAAGGTCAGACCTAAAGCTACATTGTAAAGCAGCAGTTATCAAAACCATTTGGTACCGGCTAAGAAATAGAGTGATGGATCAGTGGAATAGATTAGATGCACATAAAAAAATGTTCAAAACCTATAGCAATCTAGTATTTGATAACCCTCCCCCCCAAACTCCATTTTCTGGAATAAGAGCTAACAATTGGACAAAAATTGTTGGGAAACCTATAAAATAATATGTCAGAAACTCGGTAGAAACCTATATCTCACACCTAATACCAAAATAAGGTCAAAATGATTTGGGCATACAGAGTGCTAGTAAATTAGAAAAGCAAATGATAATTTACTTATCAGTTCTTTGGAGAAGGGAGGAATTCATTACCATTGAAGAGCTAGAGAACATTATAAAGGGCAAAATGAACAATTTTGATTACATCAAATGAAAAAGTTTTTGCACAAACAAATCCAACAGAAACAAGATTAAAAGGGAAGTACAAAGATGGGAAAAAATCTTTACAGCTAGTGTTTCTGATAAAGGTCTTATTTCTAACATATATAAAGAACTGTGTAAAATTTATAAGAATACAAGTCATTCCCCAATTTTCAGATGATAAAAATAAGCCATCTATAGTAATATGAAAAAATGCTCTAAATCATTATTTATTAGAGAAATGTAAATTAAAACAACTCATCTCTCAGATGACAGGAAAACATAATCATAAAAATTGGAGGGAATGTGAAAAAAACTGGTACACTAATGCATTGTTAGTAAAGTTTTCAAATGATCTAGCCATTCTGGAGAGCAATCTGAAATTATGCCCAAATGGCTATAAAACTTTGCATACCCTTTGACACAACAGTTACATTACTGGATTTGTATCCCAAGGAAATCATAAAGGAGGGAAAAGACCCACATGTGCAAAAATGTTTGTAGCTTTGTGTGTGTGTGTGTGTGTGTGTGTGTGTGTGTGTGTGTGTGGTAACAAAGAACTGGAAAATGAGCAAACCCCCATCAATTGGTGGATGACTAAATAATTTGTGGCATATGAATATAGTGGAATATTATTTTTCTATTAAAAATGATGAACAAGCTGATGTTATAAAGGTCTGGAAAGATTTACATGAACTAATCCTGAATGAAACATGCAGAACCAGAAATACATTGTATCCAATAACACCAAGAAAATGCAATGATCATCTATGAAAGACTTGGTTCCTCTCAGTGGTTCAGTGATCCAAAGCAATCCCAATAGATTTTGGATAGAAAATGCCACCTGCATCCAGAAAAAAATAAATAAAAAAGGAGATTGAATGCAAATCAACACATGCTATGTTTACTTCTTTTTTTCTATTTTTTTTAATCTCTCCCATGGTTTTTTTCCCTTTTGCTCTGATTTTCTCTGCCAACATGATTCATAAAGCAATGTATATTAAAATAAATGAATTTACTAAGAAAAAAAGAAAGTTAGCAAGGGAAGAGGAGAGAATTTGTGGGGAAAAGATAATGAGTTCTGTATAAGTATACTGTGTTTGAGATGTCTATAGAACATCCAATTTGAGATTTCCAAATCCCAATTGGTGAAATAAGGTTGGAACTCAAGAGAAAAGGGATTAGTTCCAGATATGATAGATACATAAATCTTGAAACAGAACCAGTGGCATAGTTACATTGTCATCCTCAAAATGCCTCATATATACACCTCAAAATTTGCAATTACACCCAATCTGGAGAGGTCTAGGACTCAGTGAGTAGGAGAATGTGAGAAGAAAAATTACAGTTTATTGTAGCAGTGGGAAAAGTGATGAATTTGAAGTTAGAAGGTGTGAATCTTGGTTTTGTGTTGATCAAAGGACAATTTATATAAAGTGAATTTTCTGAATAATGGAAATAATACTTGCACTACTTAGCTCACAGAACTGTGTTACCTAACTCTCAGTGATTACTAAGGCTTAGTTTCATTTACATCCTCAAAGAGAACAAGGGCATTGAAAATGACATCCTGCCATTTTGTAACTTTCCCTAGTGATTATATTAAATTCCTGGATATTTTCTAGCCATAGGATTCTGTAGCAATTTTAAAAAGACCAAAAACAAAAATGAACAACAACAGCAAAAGCAGATAAAACATAACTCTTCAAAAATCCAAGATCAGTGGAATAGATTAGGTCCATAAGATACAGTAGTAAATGACCATAGTAATCTTGTGTTTTAATATATTTAAAGACCCTTCTGAGACAAGAACTCACTCTTTAACAAAAGGTAATGGGAAAATAGAAAAACTAGACCAACATCTTATACTATATATCAAGATAACATCAAAAAACAAAAACATGATTTAGAAATAAAGGGGGATGCTGTAAGCAAACTAAGAAAGCAAAAATTGTTTACTTTTTAGAGAAAGAAACAATTCACAACCAAATGAAATAGTGAGCATTAAAATATATAAATAGATTATTTTGATTACATCAAATTAAGTTTTTCCACAAACAGAACCAATGTAACCAAGATTAGAAAGAAAGCCAGAATCTGGAAAACAATTTTCATAGCGAGTATCTCCAATAAATACTTTATTTTTCAAGTATATTGAAAATGCAGTGAAATTTAGAAGAATAAAAATCATTGCCTGATTGAGATATGGTCAAATGATAAGAACAAGAAGTTTTGAGATAAAAAAATTGAAGCAACTGTGGTCATATGAAAAAATACTCTAAATCACAGTTGATTAGAGTAAAAAATTAAAACAATTCTGAGGTACCATTTCACATATATTAGATTAGCTAACATTAAAGAAAAGGGAAATAATAATTCTTGGAGGGGATGCGGGAAAATTGGGACACTAATGCATTGTTGGCAGAGTTGTGAACTAGGCCAACCATTCTGAAGAGCAATTTGAAACTATGCCTAAAAGGCTTTTAAAACTATGCATTCCGTTTGATTTAGCAATACTACTAAAAAGGATCTATTTGTACAAAAATATTTATAGCATTTTTGTGATGGCAAAGCATTGGAAATTAAGGAGATGATCATCAATTGGGGAATGACTGAACAAATTGTAACATGATTGTAACAGAATGCATTGTACTATACAAAATGATGAGCAGAGTGATTTCAGAAAAATCTGGAAAAATCTTACACAAACTCATGCAGAATGAAATGAGCAGAACCCAGAGAACACTGAACACAGTAACAGCAATATTTTATGAAAATCAATTGTAAATAACTTAGGTATTCTCAGCAGTACAATGATTCAGAACATTCCCAAAGGAATCACGATGAAAAATACTAATTACATTCAAATAAAGGGCTAATGAAGTATGAATAAAGAATTAAATATACTATCTTCACTTTTGTATGGGGTGTGTGTATGTGTGTGCGTGTGTGTGTATGTGCATGTTGTATGTGTGTATCAAAGTCTTTTTTTTGGCTCGGTTTTTCACAACACAACTAATACAGAAATATGTTTTGCATGATTGTACATATATAATCTATATTAAATTGCTTACTATCTCAGGAAAAAAATGATAAGAGAGGAAGGAAGAACATTTGAAACTCAATTTTTAGAGGAATATTAATATTGTCTTTACATATAATTGAAAAAATAAAACCCTATTTTAAAAAATAATATATATACATATATTTATATTAAAAAATAAAATATTTAAAAAAATAATCTTTTAGGGATACATGGATAGGGATCTCATGTGTGATACATATTAACTATTTGACCCTATACAAATCACTTGACATATATTCTAAGAGTATAAATTCCAAAATAAATTCCAGACTATGGTAATAAATAGAATTTTCTCATCTAAGAATTCACCACATCAATAAAATCACAAGTGCAGTCCCTAATCTTATCATAGGGGAGATGTGCTCTAAACTTCAGGAGACTTAGAGGATATTTGAAGAAAAAAAGGGTATAGTAGTTAATAAATGTAACCTGCAAACATGGGATGGATTAGGGAGATCAGGTTCAAGAGAAAATTGGAGATCATAAAATCTCTTCATACTCAGCTGTTTTTCCCTATGGCTTCAAAGTTTGTCTCTATTACTGGTGAAGGTTTTTGTTTGAAAAGTTTTCAGATAAGAAGAATGCATGCTAATTGACTTTTACAAAATTAATAACTTAATTCACCAAAAAGGGAGAGACATGGGTATCCCAAGTAATAAATAGTGGAACAGTGTATATTCCCTCACACTTCACTAGTGAGTAAACTCTGTGGCTAAATGATATAAGTAATTTATTGCCAATAATCCTGACTTTGCCTGCCGATATTTTAACTTTTTTGCCTGTCATCTCCAGGTACTGTCTAAAAAGAGATTAGTAGGTGGCTAATGAAGGTACTCTCAGTGGTAGCATAAACAGTTTTGCTAATAAAGAATAGAGCAATTGCCTGCAATCATGATCAGATTTTACAAGCTGTGGAATCCTTAATGGCTGTTGTTTAATATGGCTTTTTAAGAAGAAAACAGAATCAATAACAGCAAAAATAAATTGTCCATAAATGGCATTAACAGGACCATTTTTCAAAGGAAAATTAGTGGGAATTTTAATTGCGCTCTTTGGATAAAGTTAACACAATGGAAAATTTAACAATTGGTTTGTGTAGTCTCGTTTTGGCTCACCTGAATTTTAGGATTTATTATTGGGGCATCTATAATCTTTCCTATAAGAAACAATATATTGTTGGTACACAATAATATTAACTAGCTGATAGAATTTCTTAGCTATTGACAAACACGCTTAGAGTATATCACACAGGATTGAAAAAAAATTATGACTAAATGAGATAGATGTGGGACTATGATGTGCTAGCAGATTGCAGATTCTTTCTGTCTTCTTTGAAGTGTACCTCTGTAGCAACTAAAATATTTGTTTTTGCAACTATCTAAAATCATAGAATCACAAAATAGACACTATTTAGTTCAATCTCTGTAAGAATTTCTTTTACAATCATTTCCTACAATTTCATTCCTAAATACCTCTGGTGATAAAGAACTATCTAAATCACTAGTGATCTTATACCATTTTGGGATGACTCTGTCGGGAATTTCTTCCTTATATGAAGTCAAAATCTGTCCTTTGGTAACTTGTGTTTTTAAATACTTGTTTTTCCCCATGGAACTAAGAAGAAAGTTCAATACTTTGCTTTTATAATAACCCATAAAATGATTGAGGTAAAAAATTTCAAGGCTTTTCAGGTTATATACCATGTCACAAAGTCAAGCAAGCAGGTTTTATAAATTCCAAAAGAGAAGGAACTTTGTTTTACCTAAACATTATAATTATTACAACAATATTTAGAGATGTATAGTCATATTTTTGATATATCTCTAAATATATCTATGTCTCTAAAGATTTACCTCTTATCTATACGTCTATCTAGCTATTTTTCTCTTGCTCTCTCTCTCTCTCTCTTTCTCTCTCTCTCTCTCTCTCTCTCTCTCTCTCTCTCTCTCTCTCTCTTTCTCTTTCATCTATCTTCTTTCCCCTATTTTCCAGGCTCTTTTCCAGAACTCATTAACAAATGTTATCTTCTTACCTTCTTATGCTGTATGCTTCCTCTTAATGAAGCCCAATAGTTACATCAATTGTTTTGATTGAGATAATTTGTTGTCTTTAAAATTGGGGGTATATATAGATATCTAATCATACTTTGTTCATCTTGTATTTTTATGAAATTGATTTTTGAACTCAATATAAGCATTTTATTCATCTCTAGGAAATGACATATTCTTATATGCTCTGATATATTAAAATCTTTTTGAATTTTGACTGCCATGCTGTATGTTATCTTATTTATATCTCCCATTTCTCTTTCATCTGCAAACTTTAAAAGCATCTTATTTTATTGGTAAAGCAGAGTGAGACCAAACAGAAAAAATGAAACTTTCCACTGGAGGCATTGTTGTAAGTTTTCATAGAAAATTCATTTTAGTTCTTTTAGTTCTGAATCCCTTAATCTTTAATACCTTCCAATCTTCTCTTTTCCATTTTTTCCACATGAATGGAATTATATAAATGACCATGTTTCTCTAAATCTAAGTAAACAGCATTCACCTCATCTACCAGTTAACTAATACTGTCAAAAAAGAAGTTATTCTGAAATAACTGGTTTCCATTTTTCTTAAATCATATTTTATTGATATCTTTTGTTTCTACATTATTTTAATGAGACAACATAAAAATAATATGTATAAAGCTAGCCCAGTGGTCAGGAATATATTAAGTCTGTCCTCTGACACATAGTGTACACTTCTGAGAAAATCTTTTAATTCTTCAATGCTTTAGGCAACTCTATAAAAAAATCTGTTTCTCCTTCCATTTTACAAGTATCATTTAATTATTTTAAAAATATTTTGAGGTCCAAATGCTGTTCCTCTATAAGATGTTTTTACTCTCCACTGAGAAGGCAAGCAATATAATATCACTTATACATGTAAAGTCATGTAAAATATTTCCATATTAGCCATGTTGCTAAAATGAAAAAAAGGTACACTCAGTTAATTATTTTATCTCTGGAAGTGGATAGGATTTCAAATCATTGGTCTTTTGGAATAATCATGAATCATTTCCCTGAACAGAGTAGTTAAGTCTTTTATGGTTGATCATTGCTACAATATTGCTACTAATGGGTACAACATTTTCCTGGTTCTGCTCACTTCACTTTGCTTCAGTTCATAAAAAGCCCTTCCCCCCCTCCCGAAGCCATCCTGCTTGTCATTTTACAGTATAACAGTTTTAAATTAAGATCATATACTGTAACTTATCTATCCATTCCCCAATTAATGAAACCACCTCAATTTTTAATTGCTTTCCACCACAAAAAGAACTTTTATAAATATTTTGTACATATAGATCTTTTTTATTTTTCTTTGGTCTCTGCAATACAAACATAGTAGTGGTATTTCTGGGTCAAATAATATACACAATTTTATGCCTTTTTGAAGAAAGTTCTGAATCATTAGACCAATCTCCACTAACTAATAGTGTATTAGTGTACCAATTTTTCCACATCCTCTTCAGCAGTTGCCATTTTCTTTTTCTGATATTAGATAATTTGACAGGTATGAGATGGGATCTCATAATTGTATTAATTTCCATTTCTTTAATAGTGATTGGGGGCAATTTTAATGAGATTGTTAATAGCTTTGATTTTTTAAAATTACCTATTCAGGGGTGGAGCCAGTATGGCAGTGGGTAAACAAATCTTTAAATGAGCTCTTCCCAGATTCCCTTAGATCAACACCAGATCAAGCCTCTAAAGTGACAGAACCCACATATATTTGGAGTTGATTAATTTCCAGCAAAAGATATTTTGGAAGAACTTCACAAAAGTTCTGTCTCAATCAGGCAGCGTTTGTTTGGGAATTTGCAGGCCAGTGCAGGCACCTCATACCACAATAAAGGGCAGGGAGACCCAGTGTGGAGAGGTTTCTGCAGACTAGAGGAATCCAGTTGGAGGCTCATACAAAAATACAGTAGCATTTGCTATCCTATCCTGGTTAAGAAGCCAATGGATTAGCAAACTACTTGTGAATTGTAAAACAAAACTACAGAAGGCAAATATTATGCCACTGAATCCCAGCATAACCTGAGATTGGGTCACATCCAGCACAGGAAGGAAGCCAGAAGCACCAGCTCCAGGGCAGTGTGAAACTGCTGTCACCTGTAGAGGAAGCTGGGGGCAATCTCCCCTTTGCCTTGACCTCAACTTTTAAAAAAAGAGAAAAAGAGCAAAAAGAGCTCAGAATATAAATAGTTTTTATGGAGACAGGGAAGAGAAGATTTCAAATCCTGAGGACATTAAAGGCAAATCATCTCCAGATGAAGCTTCAAAGGGGGATAAAAATTGATTTCCATCTCACAAGGCTCTCTTAAAAGAACTTAAAAAAGGATATTAAAGGACAGTAAGAAGAAAAATGGGGAAAGAAAATGAGAATTGTGGAAAAAGAAACACAGAAATTGTATGAAGAATATCACTTTTTAAGAATAGTTTTAGAAAAATGGAAAAAGAAAACTCCTTGAAAAACACAATTTCTGAAATGGAAAAAAAAACCCACTTAACAAAACAACTGATTTAAAAGTTGAATTGGCCAAATGAAAAAGGGATAAAAAAGCTAACTGAGCCATTCTCCAATCAATAAATGGTCAAAGGATATGAACAGACAATTTTCAGAGGATGAAATTAAAACTATTTATAGTCATATGAAAAGGTGCTCCAAATCACTGTTGATCAGAGAAATGCAAATCAAGACAACCCTGAGGTACCACTTCACACCTGTCAGATTGGCTAAAATGACAGGAAAAGTTAATGATGAATGTTGGAGGGGTTGTGGGAGGGCTGGGACACTGATGCATTGTTGGTGGAGCTGTGAACGGATACAGCCATTCTGGAGAACAATTTGGAGCTATGCTCAAAAAGTTATCAAACTGTGCATACCCTTTGACCCAGCAGCATTTCTATTGGGCTTATATCCCAAAGAAATCATAAAGGAAGGAAAAGGCCCCACATGTGCAAGAATGTTTGTGGCAGCCCTTTTTGTAGTGGCTAGAAACTGGAAATTGAATAGATGCCCTTCAATTGGAGAATGGCTGAATAAATTATGGTATATGAATATTATGGAATATTATTGTTCTGTAAGAAATGACCAGCA
>JAJPUD010020905.1:874-23889 GCA_023553655.1 Myrmecobius fasciatus | reverse complement strand
ATCTACTCCATTAATGGAAAATATTTTAGAGATCATCCAGTTCAAACTCTTCATTTTACAGGTGAGAGAATGCACACTCAGGTACATTAAAAGACTTATCTAGGGTCACATAGGTAGTAATCATCAGAGGCAGAATTTGAATTCAGTTCCTCTGACTTCAGTGTCAGTGCTCTTTCCTTTGCACCACTCTGCTCTTCAATGATTTCTCTCCATTGTATCACCATTTAAGTTTAGCTGATGATTCAAATAATAAGTGAAAATTTTGGGGCTTTTTCCCAAATCAGTTCAATTTAATTAAATACGCATTTATTAAACATTTAATTAGCAGCATAATATAGTGGATAGAAAGTCTGATCTATAGCCAGGAAGACCTGGGTTTCAGTCTTGCCTCTGATATAAACATAGTGGCCCTGGAGAAGTCACTAATCTCTCAGTTTCCCAGGCTATTCTCTAAGACTACAAATTGCAGAGAAGGCACTGATCTGCTTTCTCAGAAAGTTGGTAGGGGAATGCTTTAGGTGCCAAGGATGAAAATAATAATATCTAAATTTCTTGTTTGACTCCCATCTGGCTGCTTTCCTTTTCTTGATTAATATTAATTTTTCCTAAAAATAGATGTAACAATATCTATCTCATGCAAGGTAAGCAAGACAAATTCTAATTGAGAACTTTGCAAAGAATTCCTGTTTCACAGCTCTTTGGGATAAAACTGAGTGATATTTAATCACCCAAAATATCAAGAGTCTAACTCCTTCAGCAGCATACTTATTCATTGGACATTTATTAAAGTATTTTAGAGTCACAGCTTAATAAAGAATGAAATTGTTGCCCTTTCACCTTTGGCTTTGAAGTACTCTGTCATTTGGCCAAGTTCATGTTCAAGTCTGACTTTAAAGACAGAATAAATATTATTTCAGGTAGGATTCTCTCTAGTCAGTGAAATATATCCTTTTGTTTACCTAGGAAGCAAAGAAATTAAAAATCATGGGTAGCTCAGTAGGAGCATTCAAAAACTGTGATAAGTTTTAAAAAATCCCTCAAAATAACAACCACTCTCAACCTTCATACATCCAGAATCTGGATCAGATTCAAACTGGTGCTTTTAATTATAAGTACTTGGAAGCAGTTTGGTCCTTTTGAAATTATCAAATGTTGCACAAAAATATTGGTTTTTTCCATCTCCAAGGGATTTTCTTTCAAGTGTCATATCAAACAGAGAAAAAAGAAGCATAAATAATCATGGAATGCCAGAGCTGGAAGGAACTTTAGAGATTGTTCAGTTCATCTTACTGTCATTTGGAAATAGTTTGCACATCAGAACCTTTTAACTGGTCTTGCCTTCACATTGCTGCCAAAGTAATCTTACTAACACATACAGGCATATGATCATGTCATACTTCCCCCCCCCCCCATTCAAAAAGTTTCCATGGCTCCGCATTGCTTGAGGGAAAAGTATTATTAACATTCTTACTACAATATTAAGAGGGCTCAGTGAGATAAGGGAAGTAAGAACAGGTGTAATAAGGGAATAGATTTGTATTAAGAGGCTGAAGATTAAAATGAAGATGAACAGCAATCCAGGAGGTCAGACAATATGGGAGGGGTGGAAGGACAGAAATTTGCCACCAAAGGGATATTTCAGAGCCTGATTGAATTAGATTATTCCTTTTCCTAATTAGATACTACATAAAAGCTTAATTTGTGTTAGCCATCTTGAAATAAAATTATGGCTTGATGAAAATTTCCAAATGGGCATATATCTGCAATTTTATCAGATTCCAGTGAAATTTAATACTTGGTTGGGAAGCAATTACAAAGACAAATATTTTATGTGAATTATGATTCATATTCTCTTCTTAAAAATAAAGCAAAATGGATATATTGCCTGTAGCATTTGCACTCTATAAAAATAACCCTCTCATTTGCTTTCATTCATTTGTGATATTTCACTTTATGTGAATTTATTAAGGTCTAAAGTTTTCAGAATCATTATTTTACTGATGTAGTCTTTTTCATTGGGACATCCCTTTCCATAGAGTTAAAAGGAATGGTAGAAACTGAGACATTAATAGTGGCCATTTTGGAAGGTGCAGTTTTGTAAGCTTGGGAGATTTCTGTTGTCTGACACTTGCCATGAAATCATGGAGAAACCCAAAGACAGGAAAACAATTTCCTCTTTTATGCTTCAATGGGTATCAAAATATCTGTGGTAACCATTTCATAGGATTGTTTTGACATTCAAGTGAGATAAGCTACAAATGTAGAACAGTAGTCAGCCACTGTCATTATTTGGGGGAATCAACATTCTGATTGGAATCTTTATGGCATAGAGTTCCCAAGAAGGACCATATCTTATGGAAGAATGGACCAAGTTTATGAAGAACCTGGGATGGAGTAGAAAACTAATAAAGAAAAGACTTGAGTAAAACATTAATAGAAGAAAAATGAAGAATATGTCCCGGGATTTTCAAAGGTGGGAGAATGGAAAGCGTCTTTTAGATATATTCTTCCTGAACTTTTCTACTAAGGATATAAATCTAGTATTCTGATCTTTTTCCTGATTGCTATTTCCCCATGGGGAGGACTTGACAGTTGTTGATTTTAGCTGGTGCTGGCTGGTGTTGATCATGAGGTGATGAAGACAGCCCTGCATATATTTAAAAAGTTTCTGCTTGCTGACAGCTGAATCAATTTAATATCCTTAGAGGAAATACTGGAAATTACACAAAAATGAAAGTTTAAAAAAGTGACACCCAGTAATGCAGTCAACTTCACATTCTCCCAGTGCTACTGACAGTTGTTAGCTTCATATCACTTCTGAAAACTTCCTAGATACCTTCTTATTACCTTCTACCTAAAAGCTTGTTCATCAGCAGCTATCTCATTTGATAGCAGTGGGACTTTTTCCCCAGTGTCAAAAAAAACGGCCCATTTTAAGAGTCATCAGCTACCTTTTCTTCTCATATTGGTATCAAATGAGATATTTTATTTCAAGATGGCTCAAAAAGGTCCAATGACATCAGGAAGATAATATCTTAATTTGCAAGTGAATTAGATTTAAGTAAGACTGAGCTGTCCCACTGCTACTACTGATTCTGTGGGAGTAAAGAGTGAAGATCAATAGTTGCTACTTCATAACATTAACTTCCCCCACTAAAACCATCCTTCCTCCAGACTTTCTGATTTCTTTTGGCTACCTACTCATCATGTTGCTGGTGTCCCAGATTGACAAGCAAAGCATCCTCCGCTCTTACCTTTACCTCACTCACTACATCTAATGAGTTACCAACTCCTCAAATTTTTCTCTCACATTCATCCCCTTTTTTCTACTAATACTGGGGCCCTTGCCACTTTTCTTGACCTATAACTTGCCACTGAGTTGTGTTGACTTTGGAGGAGAGAATGAGAATGATGGCTTTGCACAGCTCAGTCTTACTTATAACCAATTCACTTGCAAATTAAGATATCACCCTCCTAATGTCATTGGAACTTTTTGAGAACAAAGAATTCAAAAATAATGACCACAGTAAACAGAATATCAGTCTAGTTTGCATCCTTGTTTCTGCCTGAAGGACAAGGACTGTTTTTGCCTTTCTTTGTATCTTTAGGATTATTCCAACAGTTTCTTAATTGGACTCCTGGCTTTCAAATTCTCCTCTCTCCAGTCTGATCTTCCAATAGCTGCTAAAATAATATTCTTCAGATATAAATCTGATTAAGCTACTTCCCTGATTAAAAAATTTCAATGGCTCCCTATTGCCTCCAAAATAACAACACATTCTTTAGAATGGCATTTAAAGGGGTAATTAGCTGGTGCAGTAGATGGTGCACCAGGGCTGAAGTCAGGAGGACCTGAGTTCAAATCTGGCCTCAGCCCCTTAATACTTCCTAGCTGTGTGACTCTGGACAAGTCATTTAACCCCAATTGCCTCAGAAAAAAAATTGGCATTTAAAGCCCTTTAGTCTGACCTTTCTAAGCTCATCACACATTACTTCTTTTGTTCACTCTAGATTCTAACCAAACTGTCCTTTAGCTGTTTCCTGTGCCCATTAGGGCTTGTAATGTGCTCTCTTCTCATTTTTGCCTCTTAAATCCCCAGCTCATATGTTCGCTCCTATTGAAAAACTTTTTTTTCAAATTATCATTTATATACTTAACAATTATATAGTGCTTTAAAGTTTGTAAAGCTCTTTATGACTATTAACTCATTTTATTCTCACAATATCATTTTACAGATGAACAATCTAAAGGAGAGGAAGGTTAAATGGTCCAAGGTCACACAGCTAGTAAAAATTTATGAGCTGGATTTGAACTTGGGTCTTTCTTCAAGTCTAACACTCTATCTACTGCACTACCTAACTGCCTCTCTTTACATGTTTCCAATTAGATGTATTTTTTAAGGGCAGGAGATGATTCCTGCTATGTCTTATGATGCATATAATAAGCATTTAATAAATATCCATTATATTAGCCAGGAAGCAATAGAAAATAAGGGAAATGGTGCTGAATCTGGATTCTAATCCCACTCTGGAATTAGTACTTGTGATTTTGAATAAATCATTTAGTCTCTATGGGTCCAAGTTTCTTCATCTGTAAAGTGAGCCTAAATTATACCTGTCCAATCTACCTTGCAGAGCCATTTTGAGGATCAAATGAGATATTGTACATAAAAGCCCTTCAAAAAGTATAAAGTAGTGTATAAGGTATCATTACTGATGTAGAATAACTGTGACAGCTTGGCAGAAGATGTTAGCTAACATTGCTGGTGGTGCACAAATGATCCTTATTGGATTAGAGAGCTTAGGTTTTAACTACAGATCCTCACACATTGAGGATGGAAAAGGCCTATAAGATCATCTGCCCATAGCCAGCTAGACATGCCTTCTCTGGTACTATTCTGATGCAGGCTTAAGGTCATTGAAAGGATGAGACATCCTTTTCTTCCTTTGAGATGCTGAATATTAATCCCCAACACAGCTTAATATTATGGCCTTTTTTTCTAAAGCTTAAATTCCTTTCATTTAATTTCATCCCATTATTTCTAGTTAGAGTTCCTTGCATAGCCCTAAAAAAAGGTTTTATGCTTGCTACTAACAATCTCGTATAATAGAGAAATGGATTGTTCTTGCAATGGAATATGCATAATGTGTCATGGTGGAAAAGAGGGAGCACTGTGGATTGGCCCTCTGTAAGAAAAACTCCAATTTCTCTCTGCCTAGCACGTTAGACACCTAGGCTCAAAACCTTGGGAACATTCTTGGGCTATTTTCAATCAGTCACTCAGTACCTCTTCTTGTTCTTGACAAAGGATCCTAGATCTAGTGCTGGAGGGGGTCTCTGAGCCATCTTGTCTAAAAGGGTCATTTTGCAGAAAAAGCAAACTGAGACCTAAATGGATTAAATTACTTATTCAAAGGCACACAGATACTAGACAGAACTAGGTTTAGAACACAGATTTTTGGCTCCTTAGTCTCTTTCCATTCAATCAAACTGTCCCATCATCCTAAAGTCCACTTTGTAACTTATCATTCCTTTCCTCAAAAAAATTCACCAACTCCTCCTCATTTCTATAGGATGAGATCCAATCTCCTTGGCTTGGTATTCACCATATTCTTCTATCTTGCCTCTAATTACCTCTCCAATATTAACCTCTGAGGCAGTTTATAAGAACTAAGAAGTGAATGATTTGAACTTGAGTCTTTCTCAAGATCACCACCTCATCCATCATACCATACCTCCCATGATGAAGTAGGCATGGGATAAATACTTTGAAATAAAACAATCTTGGCAAAAGCATTGCGTGTCTGTCCAACCTATGTAGCACAGTTGCCTAGAACTTCAATTGGTACCTATCTGAAGACCAGACACCTAACAATTAGTGGAAAACTTGAATTTTAATTATTTTACTTTTTCTACCATATTGCTCTGATTTTCAGGGTGGGGTATACCTTTCTTCTGCTGCATCAGAATGACAATACTACAAAAGTGGAAAATAAATCTATGGAATACAGAGGTGAGGGGGAAAGAATAACTATAATTAGTTTTTATTCAAGGAGCCTCTTCTCCCCCTAAAGTGATGATATATGACAGACTTTGGAACATCTTTCATCCCTTACTCTCAAAGTACTACATAAATCATCTCTGGTTATCCTAGGTAACCTCTCCTGCCTGGGCTGTGCATGTGAAAGCTGAAATCCAGAGGATAGGAAGCACTTGGTAGCATCCCAGAGGGTTTTGCATTAGTAATTTCATAGGAATTTGAAATGTTAGAAGAAGAAGAAGAAGAAGAAGAATTTAGAGGTTCTCTATTCCCCCTTTAACTGAATAGACAAGGAAATTGAGGTCCTGCTATTGGGCATGACTTGTTTGAGATCTTGCAAATAGTTAATGGCAGAACTGGGATTAAATCTCATATCTTCTATCATCTAGCCCAGTGTACTTTCTAACTTACCAATTCAACAAACAGATATTAAATACATTTAAGCATTAAATATTCTATAGACAAAGGCATGTGCTGTGGATTGGGGATGCAAGCACAAAGACAACATAATTCTTGCCCTCATAAGGTTAACTTTCTACTGAGAGAGAGGAAGGGGGATTTTTAAATCTATTCAAGTAAATCCATACAAAGCAATGCAAAGAAATTTCTTTTAAATTTTATTTTTCTTCTGAGCTTAAGCACCAAATAAAATGGACATTTCCATATGTATATTAGAAAATAAAAAGGATGATACATGAAACCTTATTTATTTTTATTTTACTATGTATGGCTTGCTTTTCTTTTTAACATAGATAGGATATTTAACCTGTAGCTTTTAAATCTGCCCTGTTTATCTGTGCTTCATTTCTTTGCATTACTAAAAAAAAAAGATGCCTCAATGACCCTCCTTTCCTTCTTACCTTTTCCCTTTCCTCCCTTCCCTGATTCCCTTTTCCCTATCCATTATCTCTCCTTACATTGGGGGGGGGGGCAGGGAGAAAAATACTAAGTCTTAATACAAAGTAATTTCAAGAAGGAGGGAACAATAATGACTTGAAGTGATATTTAAAGGATACTTTGAAAGAAACAAGATATTTCCACTTTTCCCTTATGGTATACATAATAACTTTTTTTGGTTCATAGAACACTTGGGAAAGAGACATCCCAAGAATGTAGAAGTAATCCAGGTTTGATTTTATCTCTTGGAGTTCAAGAGATGGAGGGACCTAAAAGGGATCTTAAAGGTTATCTACTACAATGTCCTTCTTTTATAGATGAGAAAATTGAGGTCCAGAGAGATTTGTTTTCTTTGGCCAAAGGTCATACAGCTAATGAATAGCAGATCCAGGATTCAAAATTAGGCTAATTCTAGCACCAAAGTTCTTCCTTTTGTGCTACAGTTACATAGATCTCATAAAAAACCTGTCCTAGGAATTCTTGACAGGAACACCTGTGGGGACTCATTGTTTTAAGGAAGCATACCTTAAAGAAGGACAGAACTTTGAAAATGGATTCAGAAGATTTAGGCTGTACCCTGACTTCAAATACTTCCTAAATAGCTTCATGATGGGGACTTGTCACCATTTTTCTGAGCCCTAGCTTCCTCATTTGCAAAATGAGGGTAAAATAGCTACACTGCATATTTGCTGTGAGGAAAGCTCTTTCTAAGTAGGAGTTGACACTGTGATTATTGTTGTTTCAGGACTCTATGGTTGATTTAGTAGCCTTGGACCTTTCCAACTAACTAAGTTAGGCAACCCTACCTCTTACTCCCTGCCATCATATAAAATAAGTTTGTAGAGCTTCTGGAGAAAAGAGAAAGAACTTTTGAAAACTAGTGACATCTTGAATTGTATTATATTGAACAAAATAAGAAAGAACTCAGGAAGGTGATGTTCTACTGTGCTTTGGCCAAGAAAGAGCCCAGGAGCTCTTGAGGAGCCTAAGAGAACACCTGAATGTCCTCTGTTATACTTTGACTTTGCTTTCACTGGTCTTCGGTGACTAGTTTGTTTATCTTGTGCTTCCAATTCAGACTTACCTGAATATGAAATAGATAATCAATCACCTTAAAACCTGTAGTTTTAAGGATGTTGGGATGTTGGGGTGTCTACTTTCTCTATCTTTTCTTTTCAGCTAAGCTAACTTAGAGCTTACCATTAAAAATGAGTTCACCTTGATTAATGAAGCACATGTTCTGCAGGGAAATATCTCAACTTCCTTTTGCAGGGATAAATCATATACCCAGAAATGTCTACCAAATCCCTTGAGTATACCAGGAAGTTGTTGGGGGTATCTTTTCTAAAACTATTGCTGAAATCCTGATCCTGGTGAGTTCTTTACCAAGATTGTCCAATGATTATCAACTTAGCCAGCCTTAAGTGGCTTTTGGATGAAGAGTGTCCAGTGAGAATAGCTGGTACCGAACACTTCCAACAGTTTGTGATATATTTCCCATCCAGACTTATAAAATCCAAGAGAAAACTCACAGCATCTGCTTTCTGGATGTCCTTTCCTTCCATTGATGAGGTGCTCAAGTATTTCTCTTTAGACATGATTTTTTGGGGTCCTTACAAAGCTGTAATCTATTTCTAGTTAGTTTATCTTTGGTCCTTGATGCAAATGCTGTTTTCTGACTAGAGATACTGCTAGGACATTGATGGTAAGATGGAAACTACAACAATTTCTTGGACCCTTCAAAACTTTGCAAGATCCTCTTCAGACTAAAGGGAGGAAAGAAGGGAAAGGGACACAGGCCAAATGAAGCAATTTCTCTTTTCCTTTCCCCCACTCCCTAGGTGGTTCATCTTGAGGAGTAGGGGCTTCCTGGAAGGCTCACACCAATCTCTGGAATGATTCCAGTTCTAAAATATGTTTGACCAAATTTCCTCAGCCTGGTGTTACCAGGATTCCCATGGAACTTCACTTTACTTCCAAAGACCTTTTGAACTCTGTCCTCAATTTTATGATTGAGATTGATTGGAATTAAAACTTCTGATTCATACTTATGAATTGTTCAAAAAAAGGTAATAGGGCTTCTTATCTTTTACTTTGAGTAGAATTA
Source organism: Myrmecobius fasciatus (assembly GCA_023553655.1). NCBI lineage: Eukaryota > Metazoa > Chordata > Mammalia > Dasyuromorphia > Myrmecobiidae > Myrmecobius > Myrmecobius fasciatus. The sequence continues at coordinate 14,844 of JAJPUD010020905.1, read as the reverse complement.
GTTGACTTAATAGAATAAATTTATCAATCACAACCTGATATTTATGAGCTTCTGTTTTAAAATGAAACACTTCAAGAAAAGATAACAAACCAAGATATCACCAACTCTTCATACATTAGTGTGAATCGAAGGGACTTTTTCCCTGATTTTTTTTTTGACTAGGTAAAAAAGATCATTTTTTTGCCTCATTTGTTACTTAGCCTTAATCACTGAATGGGTGGTTGCTTCAGTCAAAAATGAGACCTGGAAAAGAATTTAGCTTGAAAAGCCCAAGGTCTCCCACTGCCTCCAGGGCAATCTCCAGCCCTCCTGATTTATTTCTGACCATTGGAACCAGATTACTTGAGGCTGGTGACTGCATAGCCCTCCCTCGAGTAAATTCAAGTTAGTATATCACCTTCCTGATGCTATTGATCCTCTTTGAAAATTAAGGACAAATAAAAACAATAACAAACAAAACAATTAGATTGTTTTCTTGGTAATTGGAATTGCCAAACCTTAGAGTTCCTTATATCAGAGAATTCATAAGTCTTATACCTGTATCTGTCTTCTAGGTAATTGGAAGACCAATATTCATATTATTTTCAAATGATAAGGGGAAGGTTAATTTTGAAACCCTGATATTGTTGGAGGGGAAAAGCTGGCCCAGGTGCTGCTGGGAGTGAATATTTGCATAGATAGGAAGGCAAAAAAAAGAAAGAAAGAAAGAAAGAAAGGGACAAAGTCTGGAAATCAATGAATCAATCAATCATTTGTTAAGTGACAGGAATTGTGCTAGATATTAGGTAATGAGGTCTTCGTTGTTAGGTGTGGTTAGCAGAGAAATTGATAAAAAATAATCCTTGAGGCTGGCAGGGAGAAGGCTCCATGGTCCTACCCTCTGGGGAGGTAGTTCAGTTTGAAATCCATGTCAAACCCCTGAGACCTACCTTCTATAGAGATCTGGATCAGTCTCACTTTGCCATGCCCTGTCAGAATTCCCAGTCACGTCTCTGAGATTAAATTTTCTCTATAAAATATACTTATCCCATGGCTGCTGCCTTCCTTTGGGTCAGTCTGACATGGCACTCTTCCTCATATTTTCTTTCTCCTAAACTTTCCCCCATGCCATGTGGTATCTCTCCTAACTCCACCATACTTCACAATCCCAATTCTCCTCCTTACAGCTAAGTCTTTTAGGGTGCTAAGTTCCTTTCAGAATTTTGATATTGGGAGTACCCCAACATCACGGAGTATTCCCTTTCTACTGGATAATTATGAGTTCCACTGAGGAATTTGTCTTTCATGTACTCTTCAAATTCTATTCCATATTTACCATCCTTTGTGTCTTATGTAATCCCTTCATTTTGTCTGTAACTCCTTCCCCTAAAATAAATCTACCTTTTCCCAAAGAGAATGGCCGTTATGAATTCTTCACATGACTGAACCCCAACTTTTAGTGCCTATCATCATCTGGTGTCTATATCCTACATCATTTTGGTTCTCAAATCACATCATTAGGGATATAAATAAAACAATTTTTACTCTTAAGGAGCCTATATTATAACAGGTGACAAATTTCTTTATTGGCGCTGCCTAGGATATGCCCATTGGTAATATAAGATAGATAAAACAAGTCTGGATAGCCTTTTTTCCCCAGCTTACTCTTTTTCATTATTTTGCAAAGAGAACTTAATTTCATTGCCCAAAATCTATAGGAGAGTTAGAAGCTGGGTTGACTTGACTAATGTCTTTCACTAATTTGATGGAAATTACTGTCCCGTCAATTAACCTCCCTCAGAATAAGAATCATCAGTCATCAGGGGCAAAATCTATGTCTTACACTTGGGAGCATCCACCAGCCTCACAGATATAGGAAAGGGGACTCCACACAGGAAGCCAGGGAGCAAAAGCCTGGGGAAAAGAATCTTGGAAAAATCCCTGGGTGGGAGTGGGGGTGAGGGGGAGGCTGAAAAGCCTAAAGAGGCTTTTTTCTTCTCTGCCTTGGACTTTGATCAAGAAGGTGTGTGAATTAGTGTGGGGGAGGGTGGGAAAAACTGACAATCCCCGGGGTACCCCTGGCTTAACCTCTCTCTGGGGACCAGTTTCCCTGAAGGTAATTTTATTTCCTTCATTGTGAAACATTATGAAAGTTGAGAGAAAGAAAGAAGTGTCTGTCAGCCAAAGAAAGCTCAACATGGTCATCTAGTTAATTATGAAGGGTGAGGGGTGTGTGTGTGTGTGTGTGTGTGTGTGTAGTTAAAAAAAAAAAAAAACTTTGTTCCTTAAAAGAGTACTACTGTCTAGACTTACGAGGGAGGCACTGATCATCCCAGGAGTTTATTTGATATCAGCTCTGCCTAATGTTTTCTGCAGAGTTAAAAGTAATAGTGGCTACAGAGGAGCTTCCCACTGGTCCCTAGGAAAGCCTAGTCCCTCTGACAGAGTGTCTACTCTAAGTGAGAATTTTTTCTTTTAAAAAAAACCAAACTTTTATGATTCTGTTGACACTAACTTACATCCAAAGAAGTATGTTCGCATAGAGAGCAAAAAAAAAAAAAAAAAAAAAAAAAAAGACGAAATATCCATGATTTAGGTCCCAAGGAAAAAGGTGAGGAAAAGCTTCTCCTTTTCCCCTTTTTCTCCTGAATCCATGCAATAATTAGCCAAAGTAAAATGAATATTAGCTTATGCTTAACTGCCTTTACAGCCTGTTACCCTGCATTGACCCAGTAGTGCTAAACCAATTATTTTTTGAACTTTATGGCTTTAAATAATCCTCTGCTCTAAAACTCCCTCTACCCCTCAGCTACTTAACTGAAGGCCCGATGCCCTAAATCCTTTTCTTACACTTTGTAGCTTTTTAAGCAAGGCCCCTCTTTAAGAAGACATAATCCCTTCTCTGTAGAAAACATGAAAGACCTTGAACAAATCAAGATTTCTCCATGGAGAATTCAGCTAATCCTGTGCTTAGCTCCTAACAAGGAAATCCATCTCTCCACCAAGCACCCCATTACCAGGACTAATGCCTCACTAGAATAACAAGAAAATTATTGTGCTTTTAATTGTGGAATTGCTCTGTCACATTGAGCATCTGAGAGAAGAATGCAACTAGTTTCTCCAGCAGAGGTGGGTCATGGCTTTTATCCCCCTCTCTACCCCCCCCCTTTTTGCTCTCCTTTACCTCACTCACTCCCCTAACAAACATAAAGAAATGAAGGAAAAAAGAAAAAGAAAGATAGGATGGAAGAAAGAGGAAGCAAGGAAAGACAAAAGAGAAAACTCTGATTTTTTTTTATTAAAGCTTTTTATTTGTATAACATATGTATGTGTAGTTCCCCAACATTGATCTTTACAAAGCTTTCCATTACAAATTTTATTCCCAGTCCCCTCCTCTCCCCTAGATGGCAGGAAGTCCCCTACATGTTAATAATGTTGAAATGCTTGAGAAGTTATGCAAGAAAAATCCTATCTACAAGAAAAAAAAAAGAATCAGAGAAAGGCAACACAATGCAAGCAAATGTCAATAGACATCATGAAAATGTTACATTGTGGTCCATATTTCATATCCTTCTCTCTGGGTGTATATGGTTTTCTTCAGTGAGCAATTGGAACTGGTTTGAGACAATTCTTTGTTGCAGAGAGCCATGTCCATCAGAATTGATCATCATGTAATACTGTTGTTGCTGTGTATGATGATCTCCTGGTTCAGCTCATTTCACTCAGCATCAGTTCATGCAAGTCCCTCCAGGCCTCTCTGAAATCGTCCTGCTGGTCGTTTCTTACAGAGCAATAATATTCCATAACATTCATATGTCCTGACCAGCAGGACTTTAGTAATTCGTGGGGGCGAGGAGGACCCGACCTGAAGGGAGAGAATAGGCGAGAGAGAGAGGAAGGAGACTACATGGCAGGTAGAATAGTCTCATTTATTGAAGTAAAAAGGCTGGGATTATATAGATTGATGCCGTTCTGGATGGGGGGTTTCAGGAATGCAGAGATAGTTGGGTTGGATAGCAGGGTGTGGTATGCAAGGACACTGATATGATCAGGTAATCTCAGGGAGTAGTTAGCATATGTTTGTTCTTCCTGTGCATTCAAATTCTCGGCCCCAGACATTCCTGTTTTATCATATTCTCGGCTCCAGGCATCTCCCCCGGTTTTACATTATAAGAGGCAGAATGGCAGGGTCGGTGGAAGGTCTGTCTTAGGCTATATGGCTTGTGTTTCCTGAATATGGTGCCTTAGAATTGGCAGGGCCCCTGTCTTAGGCTATGGGAGCGGCCTCCAAGAATCCTTTGGGAGTGGACCCACACTAATCCCGTCATTGGGTAACCAGGCAGCATGTGGCATGGCCCCTGCCTTAGGCTATGTGGGTTGCCTCCAAACCCTCCAGACCTCGGGCTCCCACTAATCCCGTCATTGGGTGATCCCTGCAGCCATTGGCATGATTATCCATGTCAGGGCCATACTAATCCCGTCATTGACCAGTCCACAGCTTATGGCCCTTTTAACAACACCTCTTATACCAGGGGGTCTGAAATTCTTGATCTAACTGAGTAAAATCAAGGGGCTCGAGTGTGACAGCAGGCAATTGTTCCATCGAGTCGGATGTCTGAAGTCGTTGATGAAAGACCTGAGCATTCTTCTGGAAAGCAGAATCTATTTGGGATTTAACAAAAGTTGTTAATTTACGAAAAGCCCAAGGGCCAAAGGAGATAAGGAGTAGGATACCTATGAGGGGGCCAAGGAGGGTGGGGAGTAGGGTGGTAAGCCAAGGCGAGGTTGAAAACCAATTTTGGTACCAGGATTCCTGCTGTTCTCGTTCCTTTTTGCGTTTTTCCAAGCTATCTTTGACCTTTTGGATACTATTTTCGACGAGGCCTAGCTTATTAACAAAGAAACAGCATTCTTCTCTCAGAGCAGCACAAAGACCGCCCTGCTGTAGGAATAGCAAATCAAGGCCTCTCCTGTTTTGCAGTACTACTTCCGCAAGGGAGGCTACTGTATCCTTGAGGTTTTCAAGAGCTGACTGGAGTTCTTTTAAGTCCTTATCAATAGCAGCACTTAGCTGTGCATATTGATGGTTGGAGGTAACAAGGGAGGAAATGCCTGTTCCAGCACCTGTCAGGCCAAGGCCGATAACTACAGCGAGTGTAATGGCTGTCAATGGTTCCCTTTTTGCTCTAGGGAGGGTATCTGTTCCTCCTTTTCCTAGGATTAGGAGGTCAGCGGGATCTCGGACAGTAAGGTGTGGGAAGAGTGAGACAAGGACACAGTAGTCTCTTTGTGCCAGAAAGGAGGCGGAAACTATGAAGGTGGTAAGGCCTGAAGAACAAGCAAGATAGGAATTGTCAGGGGCTGCTATATATGTATGGGTGGCATTGACAACTATAGTTTGATTGCAAGTGGCCAAAAGCTGAGCGGGGGGAAGCATAGAGGGCCCGAGAAGGCAGAGTCCAACACCTATGATCTTACTGAGTGTGAGGCCCTTGTGTCCAGTGGTGCCCCACAGGAGGGTCTGAATGTCATTTGTAGGTACTGGGGTACCGAAACGGGCCAGGCCTTCATAAAGAGGCGGCGTGGCAGTATAACAGATCCAACACTCTCCCTCCTGCGTATAATTAGCATCATGGAGGGCCTGGGCGGAGGGGTTTACTAGGGAGAGGAGTACAGAAGCAGAAGAAGGGGGGCCCTCAGGGATGGTCGGCTGAAATGGGCGTGATGGGGCGTCAGGGGCGGGGGTAGGAGTGGGGTCGGGCTTCTGTTGGTGGTCTGTATTTCTGCCCTGACCAAGATGCAGTTCTGGGTTTGGTCCTACCGCTACCGGGGGGGTTAAGGCTGGGGGTGTCTTGGTACGCTTGATGGTAAAGAGAAGGCCGTCGTCGTACCTTTCCTTATATAGACGAAGACCCCATGTAGCACCCCGGTCCCAGGAAGCATAACGCTTTCCTGGATTGGTAAATTGGATTTTCAAAGGGTGGCACCATCCAGAGCATTCTGGTATATTTGTCCAGCCATTGCTCCCAGGGGTGTGATGTGGGTAATTAGCAGTAACTGTGATGTAATCCCAGGAGGAGGAGGGACCCCAATAAGTATCTCCCGTGGTCTCACATCCCCAACTACGGCAATAAAAGTCAGCTAGGCCTCCACATTTGTAGTTTAGAGAGGGGTTTCTGTGATAACTGGGGCAGACATAAAGGGGGATTGTTCTCAGCATACTTCTCCGGCTGTGTGCGCCACAGCCTCCCCACGGGTCAAGGCCCCACCTCCCAGGAGGGGATGGTGATGAGGGAGCTGTTTGTTGCTCACTATATCCTTCCAAGTCCCAATTAGCCGGGGCCCCTGGGGCTAATTTACAAAGGTCTGGGTAGAGTGTGGGGAACCAATCTACTCCCTGGATGCTTGATGTGCTCCAAAGGGTGTGTCCCGCTCCATTTATGACTACCCAGGTGTGGTTAAATAGCTGATAAGGAGAGGATCCAAGGACAATGGCTGGAACAATAAACAGGCAGAGAAGAGTCTCGGTGGGGAGGGTCTTCATCTCTTTCCCTGCAAATAAGCACAATTAAGAAGTCTTCTCAGGGAGATCCCTGGGTGGGTTATAAAGTTTAACCAATCTTTCAGGGAGCCATCTAGCGTTTTGTTCCTGTGAGTCATAGACACAGGCATGACCTTTTCCCCATATGAGCACTGGGTCGGGCCCGTGCCATTTGCTGGAGGCAGGGTCTCTCCACATGGCCTGTGCATATGTGCTAGCCGTGGTTGTGTGCCAAAGGCGGTCAGCAGCATTCATATACAATAATTTATTCAACCACTCTCCAATTGATGGGCATCCCTTCAGTTTCCAGTATCTAGCCACTACAAAAAGGGCTGCCACAAACATTCTTGCACAGGTGGGTCCCTTTCCCTCCTCTAAGATCTCTTTGGGATATAGGCCCAGTAGAAACACTGCTGGGTCAAAGGGTATGCACAGTTTGACAACTTTTTGAGCATAGCTCCAAATTGCTCTCCAGAATGGTTGGATCCATTCACAGTTCCACCAACAATGTATTAGTGTCCCAGTTTTCCCACATCCACTCTAACATTCATCATTGTCTTTTCCTGTCATTTTAGCCAATCTGACAGGTGTGTAGTGGTACCTCAGAGTTGTCTTAATTTGCATTTCTCTGATCAATAGTGATTTGGAGCAACTTTTCATATGACTAGAGATGGTTTTAATTTCATCATCTGAAAATTGTCTGTTCATATCCCTTGACCACTTATCTATTGAAGAGTGGCTTGAATTCTTATATATATGAGACAATTCTCTATATATTTTAGAAATGAGGCCTTTATCAGAACCATTAAATGTAAAGATGATTTCCCCAATTTGATGCTTCCCTCCTAATCTTGTCTGCATTTGTTTTGTTTGTACAGAAACTTTTTAACTTAATATAATCAAAATTATCCATCTGGTGTTCAATTAGGAGTTCCAGGTCTTCTTTGGACATAAATTTATTCCATCTCCACAGGTCTGAGAGATAAACTATATTACATTCCTCTAACTTGCTTACAAAGTTCCTCTTAATATCTAGATCATGAACCCATTTAGATCTTATCTTGGTATGTGGTGTTAGGTATGGGTCAAGCCCTAATTTCTTCCACACTAGTTTCCAATTTTCCCAGCATTTTTTGTCAAATAGTGAATACTTATCCCAAAAGCTGGGGTCTTTGGGTTTCTCAAACACTAAATTGTTAAAGTTATTGCCCAGATTGTCCTGATATCCTATCCTGTGCCACTGATCGACTGCTCTATTTCTTAGCCAGTACCAAACGGTTTTGAGGACTGCTGCTTTATAATATAGTTTTAGATCTGGTACAGCAAGGCCACCTTCATCTGCCTTTTCTTTTCATTAATCCCTTTGAAATCCTTGACCTTTTGTTCTTCCAAATGAACTTTGCTACTATTTTTTCTAGATCTGTAAAATAATTTCTTGGGAGTTTGATTGGTATGGCACTAAATAAGTAGATTAGTTTGGGTAGTATTGTCATTTTTATTATGTTTGCTCTGCCTACCCATGAGCACTTAATATTTTTCCAATTGATTAGGTCTGATTTTATTTGGGTGGAAAGTGTTTTGTAATTTAGTTCGTATAGTTTCTGACTTTTCCTTGGCAGATAGATTTCCAAATATTTTATCCTATCATCTGCTATTTGGAATGGAATTTCTTTTTGTATCTCTTGCTGCTGAACTTTGTTGGTAATATATAAAAATGCTGATGATTTATGTGGATTAATTTTGAATCCTGCCACTTTGCTAAAGTTGTGAATTGTTTCTAGTAGTTTTTTAGTTGAGTCTCTAGGGTTTTCTAAGTATACCATCATGTCATCTGCAAAGAGTGATAATTTGGTTTCTTCATTACCTACTCTGATTCCTTTTATCTCTTTTTCTTCTCTTATTGCTAAAGCTAACATTTCTAATACAATATTGAATAGTAATGGTGATAGCGGGCAGCCTTGTTTCACTCCTGATCTTATTGGGAATGGTTTTAGTTTGTCTCCATTACATAGGATGCTTGCTGATGGTTTTAAATAGATGCTGCTGATCATTTTAAGGAAAAGCCCATTTATTCCTATACTCTCTAGTGTTTTTAATAGGAAAGAGTGTTGGATTTTGTCAAAGGCTTTTTCTGCATCTATTGAGATAATCATATGGTTTTTGTTAGTTTGGTTATTAATATAATTAATTATGCTGATAGTTTTCCTAATATTGAATCAGCCCTGCATCCCCGGTATAAATCCTACTTGGTCAAAGTGTACTATCCTGGGGATGACTTTCTGTAATCTCATTGCTAATATCTTATTTAAAATTTTTGCATCAATATTCATTAGGGAAATTGGTCTATAGTTTTCTTTCTCTGTTTTCACCCTACCTGGTTTAGCTATCAGCACCATATCAGTCTCATAGAAGCATTCTGGTAGTATACCTTCTGTCCCTATTTTCTCAAATAGTTGTAGTATTGGAATTAATTGTTCTTTGAATGTTTGGTAGAATTCACATGTAAATCCATCTGGCCCTGGAGATTTTTTCTTAGGGAGTTGGTTAATGGCTTGTTCTATTTCTTTTTCTGATATGGGGCTATTTAAATAATTTATATCCTCTTCTGTTAACCTGGGCAATCTATATTTTTGTAGATATTCCTCCATTTCATTTAGATTATCAAACTTACTGGCATAAAGTTGGGCAAAGTAACTCCTAATTATTGCTCTAATTTCATCTTCATTGGAGGAAAGTTCTCCCTTATCATTCTTGAGACTAACAATTTGATTTTCCTCTCTCCTTTTTCTTACCAAATTAACTAAAGGCTTATTTATTTTGTTAGTTTTTTCATAGAACCAACTCTTAGTTTTATTTATTAACTCAATAGTTTTCTTATTTTCAATTTTATTAATTTCTCCTTTTACTTTTAGAATTTCCAATTTGGTATTTTATTGAGGGTTTTTAATTTGTTCTTTTTCTAGTTTTTTAAATAATAAGCCCAATTCGTTGATTTTTTCTTTCTCTATTTTATGCAAGTAGGCATCTAGAGATATAAAATTGCCCCTTGTAACCGCTTTGGCCATATCCCACAAATTTTGGTATGTTGTCTCCTTATTGTCATTCTCCTGGATGAAATTATTGATTGTGTCTATGATTTGCTCTTTCACTCATTCATTCTTCAGAATTAGATTATTTAATTTCCAATTACCTTTTGGTTTATTTTCTCCTGGCCTTATATTGCATGTGATTTTTATTGCATCATGATCTGAAAAGGATGCATTTACTATTTCTGCCTTTCTGCATTTTATTTTGAGGGTTTTATGCCCTAACACATGGTCAATTTTTGTATAGGTTCCATGGACTGCTGAGAAAAAAGTAAACTCCCTACTGTCTCCATTCAACTTTCTCCATAGATGTATCATACCTAACTTTTCTAACAATTGGTTTATCTCCCTAGTTTCTTTCTTGTTTATTTTGTAGTTTGATTTATCCAATTCTGAAAGAGCAAGGTTGAGATCCCCCACTAATATCATTTGGCTGTCTATTTCTTCTTGCATCTCTCTTAATTTCTCCCCTAGGAATTTGTGTGCTATTGCACTTGGTGCATATATATTTAGTATAGATATTGCTACATTATCTATGGTACCCTTTAATAAAATATAATTTCCTTCCTTATCTCTTTTGATTAGATCTATCTTGGCTTTTACTTGATCTGAGATAAGGATTGCTACCCCTGCTTTTTTTTGTTCACCTGCAGCATATTTTCTGCTCCAGCCGTTTACCTTCATCATATATGTGTCACTATGTTTTAGATGTATTTCTTGTAGACAACATATTGTGGGATTCTGGGTTTTTAATCCAGTCTGCTATCTGCTTCCGCTTTATGAGAGTGTTCATCCCATTCACATTCACAGTTAGAATAACTAATTCTTTATTTCCTGCCATCTTATTTACCCAAGTTATGTTTTCCCCTTTCCTTTTCCCTTTCTCCCTTGCCCCCTCCTCAGTACTTTGCTTTGGATGACCCCTTCCCCCAAACAATACTCCACCCTTTAGATCCCCTCCCCCTGTTTTTACTCCTTTCCCCTGATTCTTCTATTTTCCCTTCTATTAGTTTGTCCCTTACTTTTCCTTCTTTCCCTCCCACTTCCCTCTAGCAACAGACAAGTTTCTATGTGAAATCAAATGTCTGATATACACTTTTAGAGCCCAACCTGATGAGAGTAAGATTTACACAATGCTCATCTCCCTCCCCTCTTTCTCTCAATTATATTAGGTTTTCTTTGCCTCTTCAAGTGATTTTACCTTGTTTTTACCTTCTTTTTTTTAGATCTTATTTTACCACTTTTCCCTCTTTTCCCCAGTATGACAACCTTTTCCCCTCTAGTTCTCTTTTTCATATTATCAAAGTAATATCTAGTTAATTATACCCCCAAACTTTCAGTATCCCCCTAGTAAAAATAAAGTTCTCAAGAGTCCTTTCCTTTTTACCTTTTTATGCATCTCTTGAGTTCTGTGTTTTGGTGTCGAATTTTTTGTTCAGATCTGGTCTTTTCATTAGAAATAGGTGAAATTCACCTATATCATTGAATGATCATCTTATGGTCATTCAATGCTCATTTATTGCTGGATAATGGTCCAAGGATAATGCTCATTCTAGCTGGATAGGTTATTCTTGGTTGTAATCCAAGTTCCTTTGCCCTTCCGAATATCTGGTTCCAGGCCCTTAGATCCTTCAGTGTGGAGGCTGATAGATCATGTGTGATTCTAATTATTGATCCTCGGTATTTGAATTGTTTCTTTCTAGCTGCTAGCAGAATCTGTTCCTTGGTGCTATAGTCCTGAAATTTAGCCACGATATTCTTTGGGGTCTTAATTTTGGGGTCTCTTTCAGGAGGTGATTGGTGAATTCTTTCAATGGTGATTTTGCCCTTTGATTCTACAATCTCAGGGCAGTTTTCTTTCAGGATTTCCTGGAAGATAGTGTTTAGATTCTTTTTTTCATTATGGCTTTCAGGAAGTCCAATAATCCTTAGATTGTCTCTCCTAGATCTATTTTCCAAGTCAGTTGTTTTTCCTAGGAGATATTTCATATTTTCTTCTAATTTTTCATTTTTTTTGTTTTTGTTTGACTGATTCTTGAAGTCTTATTGAGTCACTCACTTGCATTTGTTCAATTCTTATTTTTAAAGTGTTGTTTTCTTCAGTTACCTTTTTAAGCTCCTTTCGTAACTGGCCAATTTGTTCATTGCACTCTTTTTCCACTTCACTAATTTTATTTTTCAATAAATTGGTGTCTTTTTCATATCTCTTTTGCAGGGCATCATATCCTTCTTGCAAGATATTGTATCCTTCTTGCACTGATTTCAGTTTATTTTCCCATTTATCCTCCAGCTCTCTTTTGAGGTTCTTTATGCAATCTTCCAGAAAGGCCTTTTGAAAAGGGGACCAGTGATGGTCCTTGCTGATTTTCTCTTGAGTTTTGTCTAAAGGAACCTCTGGATCTGGGGTCAACGTTTCTTTGCCTTGATAAAAGCTGTCTATGGTGAGAGCTCTCTTTTGCTTCTTCATCATTTTTTTTTTTTTTTTAGACAGCATGGATATCTCTTTAAGGTAGGGAAAAAAAAAACGGTGGCTGAAAAGCTTTGCCCTGCGGCACTTCGGCGAGTTGACTTAAGGTGCTGGGCCGGTGGGGGCTAGGACTAAGTCCGAATTACTCCTTAAACAAGGCAAGTCTGCCAGAACACCTGCCCCCAATCAGGGCAGAGTGTCCCCAGTGCCTCAGATAAACTCCAGGTGTTTGGAATTTGGAGTTTGGAGTTTGGAATTTCTGCCACAATGAGCCGAGCTGAGTCCCACCCTCACTTCCGGCCTACACAGGAGTCGTCTATTTATCTCTCTGTTCGAGTCAGACTAACCTGATATGAAGTTATCCAGAGAGCCGTGCCCAAATATTTCTGAGTTCGTTGACTTGAAGATCAGTTCAGAGGCTTATTTTATTTTTGATTTGAGAGAAGATCGGAGGAGAGGCAGAAAGTCACCTTTTCACTCTGCCATCTTGGCTCTGCCCCCCCCACATGATCGAAAACTGTGATTTTTAAACCAGACTAAATTATTGTTAAATATAATAATTTAGGGGCCTAAAAATGGGTAGTAAACACTGGCCCATTTAACGAAACAAATAAAAGCATCTGTGATACAGATCATTTAAAAACAATCATTGTTACCATAACTCATTATGTTGTGCCTGTCTCAGTCTCCCTCAGTTACTGTCTTGGTCTCCCTCAGTTACTGTCTCAGTTTCCCTCTGTTGCCATCTCAGTTTCTGTCAGTTGCTGTCTCCATTTCATTTAATTGCTCTGTCCCAGAATAGCCATCCCCACTTCCTGACCTTCAGAAATAATTGGACTCACATTCCAAAGTAATCATGAAACCTCCAGATGATCAGCCTTGACCTACCCTTATCTATACATGACCTGGACAAGCAGTCTGCTTTGGCAAGGCTTCTTACTCCTAACCTGTCAAAACTGAATTTATGGTTTCCTTGGACACCAGATGTGCTCAGCTGTTCCCATGAGTTCTTTGTTTCCCCCTGGGCTATAGAAATATAAAACTGGTGTTCTCCAGCAAAGAGGTACTGAGTACTTTGTATTCAGTCAGCTAACATGCTGTCAGCCTAAAGTCTCTGGCCTGGACTGCATGCTTTGAGACATGAGTCCCACCAGTCCTGATCCATAGCTATGGATTCTGAACTCTCAATTAACATCAATAAAGCATTACCTAATTTTCACTGTGTGATACTGCCTCAGTTTCTCCCTGAGCATTATAATTATATACTGGGGTGTGTGTGTGTGTGTGTGAGGGTGTTTCTCCCTGTCTCAGGTTCACTTTGTCACCACACTAAGGAGCCATTGTCCTGTTTCTAAAATTCAAGATAATTACATCCCTGATGCAGAATGTAGGCCAAAAGACTATAAATTGAGGGTGGGGAGGGGCAGGGGAATCACTAATGACCGAGGTGCTCACATAATACCTTGCTGTGTCTCAGAGAATAAGTCCACTGTAATCACTCAATTCTCAAAAGACTTGGGGGGGGAGGGTTCAGTTTTCTTGCTCATGAGTTTCATTAAAGGGATGTAGTGTCTTTGCTGGCTGCATTGGAAGCCCCTTCCTTTGTTTGTTTTTCTCCTGCTCTTTGGAATTCTTTTCCTTGTGAGAGCTAAAAAGGAGCATGTTGGTGGCCCTGAAATAAAGGAGGCATCCTGGTTGCATATGGAATCAATACACAGTTGACACTGAGGATATTTAATATAATATTGAATATTCAGGATTCAGAAGGATGGGTGCAGGGCACTTAAATGCTTGCTAATTGATTAAGGTAGTCACACATTTTCTATATCACTTCAAATCTGAGTAAGAATGTACATGAACTCTATGTGCAACAGGGGTGGGAATGGTGTGAGGAAAA
>JAJPUD010020904.1:6014-23893 GCA_023553655.1 Myrmecobius fasciatus | reverse complement strand
TTGGTAAGACAAGCGATGCATACTAAGAATATTTTTGTAAAGCTAAGTCTTTCTTTAATTTTGTCCCTCTCAATAACGTCCTGACCATATTGGCCTGGCAGATAAATCACTGGATCAAAGGGCCTTATAGATTAAAATACATAGTTAAGATTGCTTTCCAAAAAAGATGGCATTGATCAGTTCACATCTCTACTCACAATGTAACAACAGTAATTATCTCACAGTTTCACTAATATTGAAGTTTTTAATGTTTAGCATATGGGGCAGCTAGGTGGTACAATGGATAGAACATTGACCTTAGAATCAGGAAGATCTGAGAGCAAATCTGACCTCAAATACTTAGTAGCTGTGTGAATCTGGGGAAGTCACAACCTCAATTGCCTCCAGAAAAGAACATTTAACATTTGAAATGCTTGTTGAAGAAGCAGAGTTTTCTCAGAGTTGTTTTCATTTGCATTTTTCCTGCTTATTAGACAGTTTGAACAGTTTTTCAAAATCACATGACATTTCTTATTTGATGACTTATCTGTTGAAAAATGGACCCCACCCTTACCAAATTAATGTCAATTCATTACAGATTTTTGGATATCGGATCTCTATCAGAAATATAGGAAGTGGTTTTTCTCATATCTGTTTATTTTCTTTTTATTTTGGCTGCATTACTTTTGTTGTTGTACAGTTTAGAGCATCAGACCTACTCACAGTCAGAGAGGATGCTGAGAGCCTGCCCTTGAGAGTCAGAACCAGGCTAGGTGTCAAAAGATCAGTTCTACCACTCACTAGTTCTGTGACTTTAGGGAGGTCACCCAATATCTGGGAGCCTTGATTTTCTCATTTGTCAAATGGAGAAAATGATGTCTGCTCTCTTTACATTACATGGTTGTTGTAAGCCTGAAATGGGAAAGAGCTTTGGGACTTTTGCCCTGTATAATTACAAGGGATTCAACAGTGGATTAAGATTAGGAAAGTGGACTGGATTTATGGAAGGGTCACATGTGACATAAACCCTAAGAGTCAGAGTTATCTTTCTCTAATAATTAATTTCTCCTTCTTACCTTCTCTCTTTCTCTCCAGGGGGCCTGCATTTACTCAGCTATCAAATCCTGCTTGGAATCTGGGTGTTATTGTAGACTTCCTTCTCTCTCACTTTCTATCACCAAACCCATGGACTGCCCCTTTGTTGCCTTTGCCTCGAGGTTTAGGAGATTCATGGCCAGTTTTGCAGCTGATGACTCACAGGATAAAGTTGTATAACCCCAGAAAAAAGGACTTCCTGCCTCAAACACTTGCTGGACAAGTACCTTAGCCTTTCTAAGCCTCAATTTCCTTCTCTATAAAATGAGGGGCTGCACTTGATGGCCTTCCACTTCTGAGTCTATGATCCTTAGTCCAGTGTCTTTTTCTTAGAGGGTTCCCAGTTTCTTCTTGGCTTAACATTGTCCTCGATGGATTAGCTCTTCCAGATGGGATGTTAGGACACTCCAAAGGCCCTGATGACTTGACCCGACCTGAGCACAGCAGCTTCCCTTGAGGTCAGACACATGCAGGTGAAACTGTTTTTCTTTCCTTTTCTTCTTTTTTTGATGAATTTTTCTAAGCCCCTCAGAAGCTTTCATGACCCTTGACACATAGGAAAATAAGTCATCAGCAAAACAAGCAGAAATTCCCCTTGAGCAAAAATTTCGAAAGTCACGAATGTCCGCTCCAGATCCATGCCAAACAGCGGATGAAAGAGATGAAGCTGCTGAGTGGACAGAAGGAATCCCAGAACATCAGAAATGGAAGTGACCTCAGTGGCCATCTGGTTCAACTCACACTGAGCTGGAGAGAATCCCCAAACCAGTGGCTACTCAGACCTGATCTCCAAGAAAGGGGAACTCGCCACCTCTCTCAGGGCAGTTGCCACGCTCATTATTTTTTTGGGGGGCAGGAAGATGTAATTCACCTCTTTTCAATTTCTACCCATCACTCCGACTTCTGCCCTCTGGAGTCAGGCAAAACAAGGCTGATCCCTTTTTCATGGCTTTCCAAAAACTTAAAGCCAGTTATCATGTTCCCTCTGAGTCATCTTTCCTCCAGGCTAAATAGGACTCTGCCAAGATTCCACATTAACATACAAAAGTGTATTAATTTCCCAAGAACATTTTTTTGGTTGAATCCAATTTATTTTAGTCGGGAATGGAAGAACCCTGCTCCTATGGTCCTTTGGTATAATGAATTTCCTCTATCTTGCTCCTACACCTCCTTTTGTGAAGGTGAATGGATAGAGCTATAGTAAAGGGCATCATTCCATACCATGAAATTTCTCAGGGGAAGTAGATAGAGCATTGGGATAACTTGATGAGTTCAAATCTGGCCTCAGACTCCTAGTAGCTGTGGCAAGTCACTTAACCTTGGCTCGCTCAGTTTCCTCATCTGCAGAATGAGTTGGAAAATGAAATGGCAAACCTCTCCAGTATCTTTGCCAAGAAAACTCAAAATGGGGTCATGAAGAGGTAGATTTGATTGAAACAACTCAACAATAATAACAAAGAGGAAATATTCATATGTTGGACCTAATCATTATTCTCAATCCTCAGTGATGGTTGGCGGGTTCTATAGGGCAGGACTTTCTGCCCTTGGCCCTGGTGGATTTGGGCCCTCAGAGTGGTTCCCAAATCTGCCCAGATATAAGTGGCTTTTTAGACTAGAAATTACAAATAATAATAAAACGGAGGGAAAATCACATGCTCAGACTTCAAATTGTCCTATAAAGCCATAATCAATGCTATTTGATTCAGGTTAAAATAGTTCCTAAATGAGGAAGAATTGTAGCTCATCTGGGTCCTTTTCTGTTGGCCCCCTGCTAGGAGCCCTTGTCGCTTCTTGCCTTCTAATTGGTTTGAGGCCCTTTTTACTCCAATCTATCTTCTTCTCACCAGAGGGAATGGAAGCTCCATGAGGGCAGGAACCATTTCATTTTTGCCTTTGCAATCCCAACACCTAGCACAGTGCCTGGTACACGGCAGGTACTTAATTGTTTGTTGACTGTCTGATTTGGGGGAAGATTCCATCTCATTGGTGAGAGCCATCTTAGTGGGATAAAAGGTGATGGAGGAAACATTTAAAATGATAAGTTGGGACTTTCAGTCTTGAGCCCAATAGACACCTAAGGTCCGAATGGCTCAGTTTGGCAGGTGCTGCTAATATTCATCACAGCAAACAGTGCTTACTGCCAATGCATGGGAAAGTTAACCTCCCTGGACCTCAGTTTCCTCATGTGTAAATGAGGGGATTGGAGAAGGACCCAGATGTTTAGATTTTTAATCATACATTCTTACTGAATCTCTCTGGCCTTCAGTTTCCTTCTTGACCAAATGAGAAAATTAGACTACATGACTTTTTGAGTATCCTCCTACCTCTAGAATTGTGAGTCTATGTTACTTCAGGTTGCTAGGCCTCAGTTTACCCATCTGTAAAAATGAATAGATTGGGCTAGGTCCCTTCCAGCTCAAGAGCAATATTTTGATAATCTCTCCCCAATCCATTTCACCACTGGTCACCAGGGAAGTCATTCTGCTCCTGAATCTGGCGTTTGTCCATTTCAGTTCCAGGATGGGCAATCACCGGCTTACTCACCCCCCAGATCCTGGGAGGTCTCCCGCAGGCAGCCAACATTTTTTGGATGAAGCTGTGCCAAAAAATGTCTTAATGGTTTTTTGGAATGTTTCCTCGTCTTCTCCCTCTGTCCTTTCTTTTCTCTTCCTCCTCCCACGATTGTCTTTCAATTGAGAATGACTAACCTTCCACAAGTTAGCCAGACCTTACTTGTCTGCTGCTGGAGAATTCACCCCTGAGTGCTAACTCTAACCAGCAAGTTCCACCCCTTTGTGCCAAAGGAATCATGATTTGTGTCCACGGTGGTCTTTGTGGAAGAAAAGAGAATAAAGCCAGTTGTGGTAGGAAAAGCGGGTCAGTGCTGTGTGTACGCAGGTTTCAGTATTCTCCTTTGGTTTGCTATCGACCCTTTCATTTACCTACCAGTTCTTTGGATTTGTATCCCGCCATCTAACACATTTTAGGTACCTAATAAACACTTGTTGATTCATTTCTAAGGACCATGTACTCCCCTGCTCAAAAATGGTCCAGAATTCCCTACTGCTTCTATGACAAAATTGGCCTAGTATTGAAGTCCTTCTATAATTTGGCTCAGGTTGGAGCCTTTTCAGTCTTATTTCACATTGTTCTCTTCAATGTCTCCGTATCCTTAATATATCTATATCATATATATGTATATATTTATATATACCCACATACCTACTGATGTATAAGTATATATTTATATATCAACATATAAATGTATGTATATGTACAAATCCACCTATATGTCTATATTCCATCCAAACCAGACTAGTAGATGCTGCCTCTGTCTGACAGTCAATTGCTCACCTTTGGGCCTTCACTTAAACCATGGTCTCCCTTCTCATCCCTGACTCTCAACATCCTTAGTTTCCTTCAAGGTTTAGCTTAGGTACAACTTAATGTTTCTCCAGGATATTCCTGATTTCCTGATTTTCCCTGATATTCCTAATTTTTATGTTCTCTCCTTCTTAATAATAGCAGACATATACATGGCACTTACTGTGTGCCAGACACTGTGCTTGATGCTTTACAAATATGATGTTTTGATGCTCACAACAACTCTGGGAGGCACATGCTCCTGTTACTTCCATTTACAGGTGAGACCACTGAGTTAAACAGATTAAGTGATTTGCCCAGGGTCACACAGGAGGTACCTGAGGGTAGATTTGAACTCAGCTGCTTTAACTACAGTGCCATCTCACTAATTTCTTCCAATTGCCTTGTATTATTTACTATATATATATATTATAATATATATCTATATTACATATACATGTAATATAGATAATATGTAAATGTAATATATAATCTATATTACACATATATGTAATATATAAATATAATATATATCTATATTACACATATATGTAATATATATGATATATATATATATAAATGTAATACACACACATTTTATATATATGTATACACACACACACACACACACACACACATAAAATCCCGCATCCTGCAGGAGATCTGACAAGGTCCTTGCATTGCTAATACCTTCCCCTCTAGGATTACTGTACCAATTCATTCAGATATCTGTAGTCTTCCCCCACTAGCATGAAGGCCAGGGACAGTTTTTGCCTTTTCTTCTTTCTCAGCAGTTAGCACCTGCCTGGAACTTAATAAATGCCTGATGATGGCTCAATCAATGATTGCCATTGTATCCTGGCAGCCTCGCTTAGGGCCCTACCCAGACAAAGCACTTAATGAATGTTTGTTAAATAGAACTGAATTAAATGAGAGATACTGTGATAATAGAAAAGGTCTTTGCTGTGTCACCAGGAGAACTTTATCCCAAGATCACAATCATGCACTCCCAGAAGAATGTTGGAAGACTACAATGAATTTACATTTATCTTTGTTATAAAAGGAAAACAGCAGCAGTCCTAGGAAAACCAGAGGGGGAAAACGTCCTTTAGATAAGATCATAATGGAATCATCTCCATTGGTGGGGACAATAAGACTCTCTTCTTATCAAGGATGGAAGAGTGGGGGGAGGAGGAAGAGTGGACCTAGAGATAGGAGGTCCTAGGTTCAGGTCCTGCCCTAAACTCTGACACTGTGTAGATTCCTCCCTCAATTTCAGATGATTTCCTCATCTTTAGAATGGCGATATGCCCAACACAACCCATCTCAAGGGCTTTGTTCTCCTTAAACTGTTGTTCCTTGTACAAGACCCTTCATCTCCAAACTCAGTTCATTACCCACTGACTGTTCCAGTAACTTGTGTGCCTTTTGTAAAGTTTTAATCCAGCTTCACTAAACAGTGTGGAAACTGATTTCCAAAAGGAATTCAGAAAATACTTAGGAAATTAGGATTCTAAATGACCCAATGGGGAAGAGTCAGGACCTGGGTATGAAATTTCAGCTTTAGTACTTCTGGATTCCCAAGCCTCAGTTTCCTGTTCTGTGATATCAGAATAGTTAATAGATGGATTTTGAGATCCCTTCTAACTAGATATTTGAGCCTCTGCTCTTTCCACTCTTACCATTTGGAATGAATTGGAAACTTTATAAAATACATGTGTTATTCCAGGCTAGAACATGGGAGCTTTTAAATTAAAATGCATAGCACTAAGCAGAATAAAAAAAAAAAAAAAAGAAACAGAACTAGTAGCCTGGGGCAGGGGAGAGAGAGACTTGGAGTCAGGGGGAGGGGGGAATCTGAATCTTGCCTCTACTGACTACTCCCTGTGGGATGATGGGTAAATTACTTCACACTCTAGGTCTTGGCCCATCCTTATTGAAAAAAAGAAGGAATTTACCCAAGATATTCCTAGCAACATTTTTGGTGACACTGAAGACTTAGACAGCAAAGGAGATGAGCATCACCTGGGGACCAGTAAGACACACTGGGGTGTGTGGATGTTGTGGAACACTACTGTCATATAAGATGTATACAGAGAAACATGAGAAGATTTACATGAACTGAAGCAGAGAAAAGTAAGCAGATCCAAGAAAACAATATATACAATGATTACACCAATGAACAATTGTCACAAAAAATTGAAAGCGAATACTGCTGAAGAATAATACTGTTATAAAGAACAAGCCTGGCTCCAAGGAAGAGGTGTGAGATCTCTTCTTCCCTTTCCCACTCCTCAGCAGAGGTAGAAAGTCCAAGAATATGAAACATCATATATGTTTACATATTTTTTAATGTATTGATCAGTTGTAATGATTTTTTCCTCCTTTTTTCTTTAATTTTTTTTTTTGGAGGGGGGAAGGGGATTGGATACAAGGAGAAAGTTAAATGATATCAAGACAAAAGATATAAATAAACTTAAAAAAATAATTTATTAGGTGGCTTATGAGGTTCCTTCCAAACCTAGATTTAGGGACCTAGGATTTTAATTTAATAATGGAACTCAATCATGACAACATATATTTCAACCATTATGTTTGTCTGTGTACACATGAGTGTTATATGTGTGTGTGTATGTGTGTGTGTGTGTGTGTGTGTGTGTGTGTGTATACAATGGGCATGATGATGCCATAAATCAACAATTTAAAGGAAAATGGAGGACACTATGATGGCAGCCAAGGACTTAAAAACTTCTTCAGGGGCAGCTAGATGGCACAGTGGATCAAGCACCAGCCCTGAAGACTGGAGGACCTGAGTTCAAATGTGATCTCAGACACTTAACACTTCCTAGCTGTGTGACTCCGGGCAAGTCACTTAACCCCAATTGCCTGGGGGAGGGAGGAGGAACCTTCTTTATAGGTCTTGGGGTCACAGTGAGTCTCACCCTCAGTGAGCTTTGCATTTTGTCTGTGAACTTTGGTTTAAGGCTATCCCTTTATAAATACATTAGCTTAGAGACTGAAGGGGAAATGTGGTTCAATGGAAAGAGCACTGAACATGAAGTCAGGTCTGGCCTCTGATGCTTGCTATGTGTATGACTTTAGGCAAATCACTCCTCCTTGTACCTTTTTCTTTGAAGATTTGGACTAAATCAATGAACCTTGATTTAATAAGTAATGATTGGTTTTTGTCCAGTCAACTTGAATTTTTTGATAACTATTTCAATATAATTGTTTTGGGGATCCTAAGATTTTTATTTTATACATTTAAACATCTCACCATGAGAAAGGATCCACAGGCTTCACCAGAGCACCCAAAAGTTTTGGACATAAGTCACGCTAAAGACCTCTAGACTCAGGAATCGTAGAGTTTGCTTTCGATTCTAAATCTGGGATCCTGAGTAATTTTATCTCTGTAAAGTTCCTTTTAGCTCTAAATCTAGGATCTCTCTGAGCCTTCGTGTTCTCATCTGCAAAATGGATGGGTTGGACTAGTTGACACCTGAGTTCCTTCTAAGCTCTGGGTCCATGACCCTCTACAGATGCAGAAATAGGAGTCCTTACTCCTTAGGGTTGACATATTGGAGTTTCTAAATATTAATAGGAAAAGGAAGGCCACTAAAAGCCTGATAGAAGAATAGATTAAGATGGTGTTGATGTAAGGGAGCACCAAGACTTTTCTCAGGATGAGAGAGCTTTGACTTCACAGTAAGTCCATCAGAGACATTGCTGAGCTGTTTAGACTCAACAAAGCACCAGACAAATAGAGATATTCTCTACGGTGCTCCATGACCCCAGGAAGATAGGAGAGTCCAGGAGCCATCAAGGCATGCCAGTATATACAAAGGAACTCATGAAAAGCACCTACAAAGTTCAAGCCAAGTTTGCCCTCCATACTGCTCCCGGGTCCTGCTGAAGGAATCATGGAATCTCAGAGTCAGAAAGCCAGTCAGAGTCAGAAAGAACCTCAAAGTCCCCTCAAGGGCCCCTTCTCCCCCAATCCAGTGCAGGAATCCCCTCTGTGGCCATCTGTATGGGACACAGGGATCTCTCAGCTGCTCTTGTCCATCACTAAATATGTTATCATGCATGAGCCACCCCTCCCCCCTGTTGGCCCTCAAGTTTCACTGTCCACTGGAATGGCACAGAAGGCCACTGAGATGCCAAGTTGTGGTCAGGGTAATCTTTCCCAAGGGGGCTCAAAAACTGAACACCAGGTCACCAGGAAGGAGGCATTAAAAATAGCTGTTTTGTTCTTTGAATATCAGTCCTGTGACCACTGAGCTTGCCAACAGATCTGTCCTGGTTCAAAGTCTTTAAATCTCAAGGGGCTTGTTTGCCCAAGTATCTCCTGACCTTTTTCCATGCTTGGGGAGAGCTCCGTTCTCTAAAGTTTAGAGAAAAGCTGGACCAATGGATAACAAGGGAGAGGAGGAAAAACTGAGGAAAAGAGAAGAGGGAAAGAAAGACACAAGAAGGACATGTGGAACTGGAGAAGAGCTAAAGAAAAGTTGGACAAAGATTTTTTTTAGAGGGAAAAAAATGCCCTGGGAGATGTTCTTCCTTCCTTCCTTGACCTCTTCTTCCTTCTTTATTTGACCCCTTCTTTCTTCCTTTTCCTCCCTCCCTCCCTCCCTCCTTTCCTTCTTTCTTTGTTTCTCTCTTTTCTCTCTTCTTTTCTCCTTTCTTGTTTCTTTCCTTCTTCCCCCCTGTCCTCCTTTCTTCCCTTCTTTCTTAATTTTTTTAGCTTTGGAATTAGAGCCAAACTGATGAGAAACAACCAACAGAATGAGAGGTCTATTTCAACTGGTCACTCTGTAAGTCCAGTTTGTCTATTGTGCTGGAATGGCTTGACTGACCATCATTACTGCCAGTTTTAACTGGCCATCACTAATGGAGGCCCTGACTGCCACAACAATTTGCTCCAAAGCTAAGGGGCACAATCAATGCTTTGGCTCCAGCATTTTTTTCAAGGATGCAAAGCACCAAATGAGCAAAGCTTTCTGGCAAATTTACCAATATTGGCTTCTCTACCAGGACTTTCACATCTAGAGGCTATTACTGAGCATAAAGCAGGGTGCCATGCAAGTCTCAGCAAGTACGGTCTCTTAAAGCTTATTCCCTTAAACTTGTTATAAAATGTTCCAACCCTTCTCATCTCATCAATTCTTTTTTTTCATAGTGAGTGGGACAAATAAACTAAATATCCCAATGAATGGGGACCCCCTCATTCATGAAAGGCTTATGATGTGCCAAGCACTGTGCTCGAAATAGAAAAGCAAAGTTGGTCCTTTCCCTTAAAGTGCTTACATCCTAGGAGAAGTGAACACACACAACTGGAAGCAGTGGCCAATGAGTTCTAGCTACCAGGTCTGGAGAAATTATCATCCAAAATCCAGATGGGATTCCTGGACCACCTTTGAATGATACTGGCAATTTAGGGAATTGTAATGGGACTGAAGAAAGTCAAGGTTTCAGAAAAAAAGATGGAACCTCTTACTTATAGAACACTGAATGTGGCTTGAATTCTTGGCAAAATTGAAGGAGGTGTTAAAGATATGGTTTGTGAGTGTTTAGAAAAAAGTTGACAACCAAAAGTCAGTATAGGCTCATCAAAGATAACTTTCCTCCCTCCCTCCTTTCCTTCCTTCTTTCCTTCCTTCCTTCCTCCCTTCCTTCTTCCTCCCTCCCTCCTTTCCTTCCTTCTTTCCTTCTTTTCTTCCTTCCTCCCTTCCTTCCTTCTTCCTCCCTCCCTTTCTTCCTCCGTCTTTCCCTCCCTTCTTTCTTTCTTTTTTTCCTTCCTTCCTGTTAGTAGACAAAGAGATCAAAAGAAATACTAGAGAAATAGTATTTAGGTTTCAGCAAATCACTATATAAAATATCTCCTGTGAGATTGAGTTACCATTTAAAGAAACTTCCTAGGGCTGCCTCATCACTGGAGGTCTTCAAGAAGAAGATGAATGACTACTTATAGGGCATGTAGTACTTTTGATCAGGATCATATGGCCTTTGAACTCTAGGCTTCTATGAGATCATGTTCAATGAGGATCCATTGATTGCATTGTGTACTGAGATAGTTAGGTGGCTGAAGTCAGGAAGCTAGGAAGAACAGTATAGAGAGCACCTGACCTAGAGTCAGAAAGCCTTGAGTTCAGATCCTTCCTTAAGTACTTTATAGCTGGGCAACCCAGAGAGGTCACTCAGTTTCTGTCTACTTCAGTTTCCCCATCTAGGGATAAAAATAGAACTTATATCATAGGTTTGGTGGAAGAATTAAGGAAGTTGCCTTGTATATAGTGTGTTTGGCAAACCTTAAAGTGTCTTACAAACATTATTTTTTGCAATTCAATGTGATTTTGCATTTGACCAGCACGGCAACATTAATCTTGACTCTTAACAATTTAAAGAAATTATTTTGAAAGCTTCAAAATCACCTGCAGATTCCCATTCTCCAGCCTCTGCCATTTTATTTTATTTCTTAAATCAGCTCTGGCAAGGGCAGTTTTGAAAAGCAAAAAGCAGTGGGTGTAATGACACCTTCCAGTTTGTATAGCCCCTTTCACTGTTTACAAAGCTCCTTCCTATCCATTAGCTGATACCATCCTCCCCACCACACTGTGAGCTAAGAAGCACAAAGCCTCTTTCTTTGGAAGGGGAGGAAAGAGAAGGGTTAACCAGCTCACCTAAGACCCCAATGCTAGTGGATAATGGCAGAGCCAATCTAGAAATGAACACAATGCTGCCTTTTTGTCACCTACTGTCCCCAGGAAAAAAAAAACAATCAGTGCATTCTGTGTCCTCCTGACTTATTCAAAAGAAAGACAGCTTCTCACTCTCTGTACCACCCTCGCAGTCTCCAGGATTTCTTTGTCTCACAGACATCTCAAACAAGGTCTTCCAAAAACTCTCTTGGATTTGCCATCTCCAGACTCTACAGTTTAGCAGAGAAAGATGCATTTTTTTTTCCCTTGTAGGGCCCTTGGGACTGCCAAGGGCTTCTGAGGAGGCTGGCTAGCCTTGAAGGGAGAGTGAGCCAGGTGAAGTGACTGAAGTAATAAAATGTATAGCAGCATGGGGGGAAAGGTAGATATGGAGGAGGGGATTGTGGAGGAAGAAGGGTCAGCCCTAGGGTGAGGAGACATGGTCCACAAATTGTGGTCATTATATGACACAGTAGAATGAGCACAACCTTGAAAGTCAGAGGGCCTGGATTCAAATCCCACTCCTGCTCCCCCTTTGAGGCTGGATGCCTGTGTGACTTTGGACAAAATCACTTAACTTTCCTGGAACTCAAGTTTCCTCAGATGTAGGATGAAGAAGTTTGAGCTAGAAGAGTTCTGAGATCCTTTCCAGCTCTGGAATTACGATGCTGTGAATTTCTATTAACCTCCAAAGGTCTTTATGGACTCTGAAGTTTGTTCTAGGATCATGTGCCTTCCTTGCTCATCCTAAGAATCATCTTCCTCCTTATTTGTTCCCTTAAACTGTGAGCTCCTTGAGGGAAAGAACCATTTTTTTTGGCCTTTCTTTGTATCCCTGGCACAGTGCCCGGCACTTAGTAGGTACTTAATAAATATTGATTAATTGATTGCTATATGCTTGTTAACTTGGTTTTTTCTCCTTGGCTTAGCTTATCATACATAATACAAATTAACATCAATATCAATAAAGTAAAACAGTCCCAAACCAACCACTCTTGGCCCTAACCTTCCCCTTCTCCCTTTCCTAGAGAAATTATCACCTTAGCACTAGTTCAGGTTCTGTAGGTAAAGCCAAGCTTCTCACCCTTCACAGGGACTGCAAGAAGAGAAACAGAGTCCACACACATCCCTCTTGGGCTGACTGCCCTCAACACCCTGGTTGGGCGGGCAGAGACCTGATACCCTCTGTTCTCTGCGGACAGACCTCTTAACATTGCTCCTGCCCAGTGTTAGGATGGGGTGCCTTCCCTGGGCCTATAATGCCCTCCCTCCTCTGTTAGCTCCCTTCAGCACTCAGGTCCAACCCAGCCTTTTTCCTGCTCCCAAGTCAAGGCCAGGTGCAGCTCCATGAGGCAGTGGCCATCTTGCCAGGCAGGTCTCCCTGGATGGAAGCTGCTTCTCCAGTTTATGCTAGTTCATGCCAGCCAAGGAGCATTTCCAGGTTCCTTCCAGCCTCCCACAGAGGTCACAGGCTGCTCGTGCCTTTTTCTCCCTTCTGTTCATTGAAGAAAATGTCTGATGAATTTTTCTAAGGCTAAGTGGGGAGCACCGGGCAGCCTCCCTCTCATAATCTAGAACCAAACCTAGAACAGAGGCAAGGAATGAGGTGGAAGCTGAGGAAGAGCTGGTGGGGTTTTTATTTAAATGGATATGGAGAGAGTTGGTCTCTTGTTCCTCGGATCCGGCATTTCATCTCAGCCAGGTTGGTGTGGATATCCAGGGGAGGCCAGAAAACAGAGGTCCCAGAGCCTGGAGAAGAGACAGATGCCTTCTTCACCTGCCCTACTTGGGATGGCAGTGTTCAGCAGGAAAGACTCATGGTTCTGCAATCCCAGACCACTTAAGTCCCTGTGTTATCATTGGGAAGTCATTCCCAGGCTTCATGGGCCTCAGTGTCCCCACCTGTAGAATGGGGTTCTCCTAGATGGCCTCTGAGGTCCCTTCTAGCACTAGTACCATG
This sequence comes from Myrmecobius fasciatus, assembly GCA_023553655.1. NCBI lineage: Eukaryota > Metazoa > Chordata > Mammalia > Dasyuromorphia > Myrmecobiidae > Myrmecobius > Myrmecobius fasciatus. Next base: position 10,798 of record JAJPUD010020904.1, on the reverse strand, counting down.
ATCCTATGGGTGTCTTTCCCTTCTGGCAGTTTTTGGAACAGGAGTCCATAGGAATCCTCCTATGAAGGTGGACCATACCCCCAACCTTGCGGTGGGGAAAATCAGCAAAATATTGTCCTGCTAAGAGATAGCCTAGGTAGAATGTTGGATCTGGAATGGAAGAACTGAGTTAAAATCTGGTCTCAAACACTTACTGTGTGACTCTGAACAAGTCACTTCACCCTGCCTCAGTTTCCTCATCTGTAAAATGAGCTGGAGAGAGAAATGGCCAACCACTGCAGCGTCTCTGCCAAGAAAACCCCAATTAGGATTGTGACGTGTCTGACATGGCTGAACAACAAAAGGGTCCCAGCCAGCTCAAAATCTATGATCTTATGTCATTTACTAAGCAAGTCTTTTCTCTTATCCCAGCCTCAGTTTCCAAATCTGTAAAATAAAAAATGTTGTGAAGCTCAAATGGTATAACATATATAGATTACTTTGTGAATCTTAAAGCATCATGGAAATGTTGGCTCATATTAACAACAAAAGCTAATGTTCAGATATAATACAGAAGCATTGATTTAAATATAGCACCATATACATGTTAGCTGTTCTTATACATTTCGACATAAATTTGTGTGACACCATTACATGTTAAGTATTAATATGATTAATCATAGCAACTAACATTTATATAATGCTTTAAGGTTTGCAAAGTGCTTCATTTATTATTATTGAAATTTTAGTTGTTTTCTCCTTTCTGACCTGGTCTTACTTTTAGTGACAGTTTTCCATGTGGTGTTGAAGATTTTTTTGAACAGGATGACAGGGACTCACAGGGAGGTCCCCAACTGTTTGGGCTGGCCATGGAGAGTCAAACTGTGGCTTGAGGGACTAAAACTTCAGGGTCACATGACCAGGGAGTGTCAGAGGTGGGATTTGAACCTGGATTTTCCTGGCTGTGAGGGCAGTGGCTCCTTCCATGCTAGCAGCCTGCCCCTCTGGGCTCCTAATGTTCTTCCTTACAAGCTTTTGGACCCACAGGGAGAAATGGGGTAATGAAGGCTGTTTTTGGCTTCTGCAGTGGTGACACGCAGAGAGGGGCCCAAAATAGCTGCCTCCCTGTCACTGCTGGAAAGAGAATTTTAAATAGCTTTGGGTTTAAATTGGTGGGGCTTGCAGGCAGGCAGGCAACAATGCTCTAAGTCAGCTTCTTGACAATTCATGAGTAATGGTTCCCCGGTGTCTGTGTTAGGGCAGGATCTGGTGGCTTTGTGCAGAGGCCCTTGGGTCCCCATCCTTGTATTAGCTGCTGATTGTTGTTATTAATTAGCTAGCATGACACAGTTGGCTGTGATGATTCAGGAAATAATTGTGCAGTTAGGGGGCCATCGAGGCCTTCTGACTCCTCCCAACTGATCTTTGGCCATGTGTGCTTCTTAAGCAGCTTAGCAGGGTGGGCAGAGTTCAGAGGACTGAATTTAGGGTCAGGAAAGCAGGGATTCAAATCCTATGCTTAGTGGCCGGGTGATAAATTCAGCTCAGTTTCCTAATCTGTGAAATGGGGATGATAAGATTTAAGGACCTATTTATGAAGCTCCAATGAGATAATACAGGCAATCTAGCATAATAGCTAGAGCATCCTGTGTCATGTCTTTGACACTGAAATAAAATAAATGAAATTTTAAAAAAACCAAAACATTTCAGACTCAGAGACTAGCTCTCTACCCACTATGCTAGATTGCCTGTACTACCTCATTGGAGCTTCATAAATGGAGCTATCAGTGTCCAAGCTGCAGAGAAGGTGTCAATCTCCCTTAGGACAGGGACTTCCCTACATGAAGAAAGTCATAAATCCAGGCATATGGACAGTATTTAAAGGTACATTTGGGGAATGGGATGGTCTTGTAACTGAATCATTGTAGGAGACTCCCAGGTATGGAAATTCCCTCTACCAAAGCAGATCTCTTAGCAGTTCCTTCAGGGTGGGTGGTATGCTGGAGCCAGTTAATACAACCTCTCAGCTGACTTAAGTTTTCAGACTGAGCATTTACATCTTAGAAATCAGCAAATGGTGCAAATGAGGGTTTGACGATGTTGATTGTTTAGACTTAAGAAAATGATGGAGAAAATATCAATAATACATATTTGATAGAAAAGTATGTCAAGGTATATTCTTCCTCCACAGGAAGCTGGTTGTTAAATATTTACTATCATGTCACTAAGGGATAATAAGTAGTTAAGTGACCTCATCCCAGGTGGGGATGAAGGCTCCTGGGGTAGTGATGAATGAGCCATGAGGAGAAAGCTGAGTCATATCCCATCTTCTTTGTGATAGCCAGTTGTGGGGATTTTCTCCAACACAAACACACTTGTCTTTATTTCCCAACACTGCCTCCCTTTGCCCCCTTTCTCTTCGGTTCCAGTTCTCTGCCAGTATAGACATCCTCTGGGGAGTTACAACCCAGCTTCTAGCTGGGCACCCAGAGCAACAGCTCTTCAGGAACCATCGGCGATTTTCCTTCTAGGTCCCCAGATAATTTGGGGCTGTGTCTTGTATTCCCTGAGGGGGGAGGGGACTCTGGCTTCTTGGCAGCCACCAGTCAGAGCCTCCTTCTCCTTCTTCACTTTGGGGAGGAGGGAGTGGGCAGCAGGTGCAGAAAGGCTGTAGCAGAGTCCCCAGATCTCATTATGTTCTCTTCCCTTTTCATAGCCATCATTTTAATCCACCACAGGCGAACTCGGTGCCTTCTTGAACTCCTCACTCCTCCATTCCACCAGTCAAGCAGCTGGCACATCTTGCCATCTTGCCTCCATGTCAGCTCTCCCACACTCACCCTCTTCTTTCCTCCAACAGCTGCCACTCCCCAGATCTGGTTCTCGTTCACTCTCCCCTGGTCCATTGCAGGAGCCTCCTCATTGGTCTCCCTGCCTCAAGTACCCCCCTTTTCCATTCTATCCTACAAAATAATTTTCCTACAGCACTGATCTGACCTTTCTTAACTCAACAATATTCTGTGGCTTCCTACTTACTATAAAAATCAAATATTATTTTGATCTCTACCTTATTTTTTAAAAAATTTGTTGCTGTGCAAATTTTATCCTGCACATACTTATTAGTAGGATAACACATGCACATAATTTATAAATAATATGCATCTGTTGGGATATATGATTTGGGGTGTTCATAAACTTTATGATGAGATATATAATCACAAAAGTTTGGAGACCACTGTCCTATGTCATGCCCCTAAGTGGCGCAAGGGGGTAGGAGGCTGGGTCTGGAGTCAGGAAGACTAAATTCAAATTGTATGACTCTGGGCAAGTCACTTTATCTTATTTGCTTCAGATGAGCTGGAGAAGGAAATAGCAAACTACTCCAGTATCTTGGTGAAGAAAACCCCAAATGGGGTAATGGGGAGTTAGGCAGGACCAAAACTTTTATTTTTATTTTATTTTTTTGCTTTTTGCTGAGGCAATTGGGATTAAATGACTTGCCCAGGGTCACACAGCTAGGGAATGTTAAGTGTCTGAGACCAGATTTGAACTCAGGTCCTCCTGACTTCAGGGCTAGTGCTCTATCCATTGCACCACCTAGCTGCCCCAAGGACCAAAACTTTTAACGACAAATATGCACCTTTGCACATTTATACCGATGCACCAACAGAAAAGCAGAGAGAGCCATATGGTTTACATAAAGCACTTTCCCCCTCCCTCATGGCGGGCACAGCCTGCTGGGAAGTTGAACACTTAGCTGTCAGTCCTTTTCCTACACAAGATGGACAAAAAGCTTTCACCATTGGTCCAATTTGTTTCCCATTCTTGGGAAGAGTTTGATGGAGGCAGGGGGTGACTGATCTGGGACTTTCCCAGGGACCCCCAGGGGCACAGAACCTAGCCCAGTGCCCCCCAGGGCTGGCTGCCCCTTTGTGTTATTCTCCTGTAGGATTTCATGTACAGGTTGCACTAAGAAGAATGGGAAATGTACTAGTTGGAAATCTCAGCCTCCGCGTGGGTTAAATCAGCACCAAGTGTTAGCATTGACGTCAGCATGTGATATGGGAACAGCTAAAAGGACTGAGAACTCTCTAGAAAGGATGCGGCCTTTCCTTGTACTGAAGAATGCCAGGGCAGGGAAGGTGCCATGTCTCGGGGTATGAAAGGTTCCTTTGGACGCCAAGATTCTGAGGGTATCTATATTATTATATAATTATTGCTTTTTGACAAATATTCATGCAAATGAGTAATCAGGGCTAATTACTGAAGTCTTTAAGAAGTGAGGTGGCTCTGTGGATTGAGTACTGTGTTTGGAATCTGCAGACCTGAATTAAAATTAAAAAACTGCCTCAGACACTTCAGCTCCCATGGATTGAATGGCCATGTTTTGACTGATGATTCTCAGTCTATCTTTCCTGCCCGTTTCTCTGCTGACCTCCAATCTCACATCTCTGCTGCCTTTCAGATATCTCAAATTGGATGACAGTAGACATCTTAAATTCAACATATCTAAGTCCACTCTGCCCCTTCCCTGTCACGGTAGGGACCAACACCAGTGCCTCAGGCTCCCCACCTAGAAGACTCTTTCACCTCCCATATCCAATGTGGTGCTAAGGCCTGTCAATATCACTCCTATAGCTCTCTTGTCACTTTCACCTCTGCAGCCTCTCTGGTCACTTTCACCTCTGCAGCCTTTCTGGTCACTTTTACCTCTGCAGTTTCTCTGGTTACTTTCACCCCTGCAGCCTCTCTGGTCATTCTCACCTCTGCAGCCTCTCTTGTTACTTTCATCTCTGCAGCATTTC
>JAJPUD010020903.1:0-23895 GCA_023553655.1 Myrmecobius fasciatus | reverse complement strand
GATATTTCTGTTGCCTTGATCTCAATTTATTTCCCCATTCTTCTTCTAGCTCTCTTTTGAGATTCTTAATGCAATCATCCAGGTAAGCCTTCTGAAAGGGAGACCAACTTAAGTCTGCCTTTGTGGCTTCATCTGGGATTGTTTTCATAATGTCAGGATCTGGGGACTGTTCTATTTTTTCTCAGTAAAAGCTTTCTATGGTGAGAGCTCTCTTCTGCTTCTTGCTCATGGTTTAAAGTTGGGATATTGGTCAAAAACAGAGAAAACTGCAATGATTTGTATTTGCCCTGGGGCAGTTTGGCGAGTTGACTTCCAGTCTGAGGCTGGTGGGGCTAGATTCGCACTAGGACCACGTTTTCAGCTGCTCTCGATCCACCCTTTATCAAAGGCAGATCTGTCAAAGCAACTGCCCGCAAGCAGAGCAAAGTGGCCCAGGCGTCTCCCAGGGGCTTCCTGGGTGCCTTAAATCCTCCCCTCTAACACAGCCCTGACTTCCGCCCCAGCTGGAGTCTGATTGCGACCAGTGGCCGATTTCCCCTGAGGCTAACCTTCTCTGGAGTTCTTTCAAGGTAGATTTTTGATAGAAGTGCGTTGTAGTCCAAATGTTTGGCAGAGCCTTCATTCTCAAACCAGTTTGAAGGCTCACTTTGTCTGGGTTTGAGGGAAGGTCCCAAAGGAGTTCACAGAGAAAGCTGTCTGCAGTTCGCCATCTTGGCTCTGCCCTCGGCATCGGTGATTTCAAAGAGCCAACATTGCTTCATCAAGAACATCAGGTCAGACTAACCTTATTACCTTTTTTTATAGGATTACTAAACTGGGAGAGGGGCAGTATGGTATAGAAATGATTTATTTTAGTGAAACTGTTGGTACATTTTATGATTTAGTTAAACTTTTGATAGATTTTATTATACTATTTTGCGGAGAAGGAGTGATATTGAATAGATGGAAATGCAATAAAATGGATAGATAAGCAGCTTAAAACTCAATGAGTTGTTGCTAATGATTGTATTTCTTCCTGGAAGGAGGGCTTCAGTAGAATTCCCAGAAATTTTATTGGTTTTGTGCTATTTTTTCCTTAATGACTTTGCAAAATTAGTAGATGATATGCTAATCAAATTTGTAGTTGACCCAAAGTTGGGAAGGATAACTAACAAAGTACTATGCTTGAGAGAGTATTGAATTGACAATAAGATGAAAGTCAATAAGTATGTTACATCTTACAGTTGAATATCAAAAGAAACTTTACAAGAATAAGACAAGGGAACTAAGTTTATATAGTAATTCTTCTGAAAAAAAAATATAGGAATTTCAATAGATTGCAAGCTCAGAATGAGTCAACAATGAGAAATGAATGGGAAAATGGCAATGTAGAATCATAATGTTCAGAAACATGGTGGTGATTTTTTTCAGGAGGTGATGATCAGTAGATTCTTTCAATTTCTAATGAAATTTTCTGATTTTATAATATTTGGGTACTTTTCTTTGATAATTTCTTGAAAGATGATATCTAACTCCTTTTTTTTGTTTGTTTGGGAAGGCCCAATAATCTCTCCTGGATTTATTTTTCAAATAAGTTGTTTTTCCACTGAGGTAGTTCACATTTTCTTCTATTTTCCTTTCATTCTTTTAATTTACTTTATTGTTTCCTGATGTCTCATAATGTAATTAGCTTCTACTAGCCCAATTCTATTTTTTAAGGAATTATTATTATTTTTTTAGTGAGTTTTTGTATCTCCTTTTTCATTTCGCTAATTCTAGTTTTAGAGAAGTACTTTTTTCAGTGGATTTTTGTACCTCTTCTACTATTTTACCAATTCATCTTCTTTTTATTCTACTTTGTTGTTGTTTTTGTGAAGGCAATTGGGGATAAGTGACTTCCCCAGGATCACAAAACTAGCAAGTTGTTGAAGACAAGATTTGAACTCATATTCTCCTGACTCCAGGGCCAGTACTTTATCCACTGATGACATCTAGTTGATTCTGCTAATTCTGCTTTTAGAGGAATTCTTCTCTTCAATGATTTTTAAAAATAAATAGTAGCTTTTTATTTTCAATATATGTGCAAATATAGTTTTCAACACTCACCCTTGTAAAACCTTGTGTTCCAAATTTTTTATTCTTCCTTTCCCCCCATACTCTCTCCTAGATGGCAAGCAATCCAATATGTGTTAAACATGTGCAATTTTCCACAATTAGCATGTAGCTCAAAAAAAAAAAAAAAAACAGATCGAAAAGGGAAAAAAAAATGAGAAAGAAAATAAAATGCAAGTAAACAACAAAAACGTGAAAATACTTTGTTGTTATCTACACTCCATCCCCACAGTACTCTCTCTGGATACAGATGGCTTTTTTCATCACAAGACCATTGGAAGTAGCCCAAATCACATAACTGTTAAAAAGAACTATGTACATCAGAATTAATCATCACATAATCTTGTTATTGTGTATAATGTTCTCCTGGCTCTACTCACTTCACAGGGTATCAGTTCATGAAGGTCTGAATCATCCTGCTGATAGTTTCTTATAGAACAATAATATTCAAAACATTTATATATTAAAACTTATTCAGCCATTCCTCAACTGATGGGCATCCACTCAGTTTCTAGTTCCTTGCCACCACAAAAGGGACTGCTCCAAACATTTTTGCACACAGAGGTGCTTTCCCTTTTTATGATCTCTTTGGGTTACAAGCTCAATAGAGACACTGCTGCATCAAAAGGTATGCACAGTTTGATATCTCTTTGTGCATAGTTCCAAATTGCTCTCCAGAATGGTTAGGTCATTTCAAAACTCAACCAACAATGTATTTAGTGTCCCAGTTTTCTCACATCCCCTCCTACATTTATCATTATCTTTTCCTGTCATCTTAGCCATTCTGAGAGGTATGTAATGATACCTCAGGGTTATTTTAATTACATTTCTCTAATCAATAGGGATTTAGAACATTTTTTTCCATATGACTAGAAGTAGTTTTAACTTCTTCATCTGAAAATTATCTGCTCATAACCTTTGACCATCTAAGTGATTTTTTACAACTTTTTTCCATTTGACTGATTCTGCATTTCAAGATATTTTTCTCTTAATTGGATATTTATGCTTCTTTTTGCCATTTAAACTATTCTATTTTTAAGGTTTTGTTTTCTTCAGTATTTTTGTGCCTTCTCTCTGAAGCTGTTGACACTTTTTTTTCTTTTTTATTAAAACTTTTTATTTGCAAAACATGTATGGTTAATTCTTCAACATTGACCCTTACAAAGCTTTCTGTTGCAAATTCCCCCCCCCGTCCCCCCCCCTCCCCTAGATGGCAGGAAATCCACTACATGTTAATTATGTTAAAATTCTCGACAAATCGAATATATGTATACATGTTTCCACACTTATCATTGTTGTGTAAGAAAAATCGTATCTACAAGAAAAAGAAATCAGAGAAATGTTATGTTGTGGTCCATTTCTCATGTCCCTCTCTCTGGGTGTATATGTCCTTCTTTACTGAACAATTGGAACTGGATTGAAATATTTCATTGTTGAAGAGAGCCATGTCCATCAGAATTGATCATCAAATAGTCTTGTTGTTGCTGTGTATAATGATCTCCTGGTTCTGCTCATTTTGCTCAGCATCAGTCCATGCAAGTCTCCCCAGGCCTCGACACATTTTTCATGGTTTTCTTTCTTTTTTTTTTTCTTTTTATTTATTTATTTTATTATTATTTTTTTTTATTTGCAAAACATGTGTATGGGTAATTCTTCAACATTAACCCTTACAAAGCTTTCTGTTACAAATTTTTCCTCCCTACTTCCTACTCCTCCTCTAGATGGCAGGATATCCACTACATGTTAATTATGTTAAAATACTTGACAAATCGAATATATGTATACATATTTCCACACTTATCATTGTTGTGCAAGAAAAATCGTATCTACAAAAAAATCTGAGAAAGGAAACACAATGCAAGTAAACATCAATAGAGAGCATGGAAATGTTATGTTGTGGTCCATTTCTTATGTACCTCTCTCTGGGTGTATATGGCCTTCTTTACTGAACAATTGGAACTGGTTTGAAACATTTCATTGTTGAAGAGAGCCATGTCCATCAGAATTGATCTTCATATAGTATTGTTGTTGCTGTGTATAATGATCTCCTGGTTCTGCTCATTTCACTCAGCATCAGTCCATGGAAGTCTCTCCAGGCCTCAACACTTTTTTTTTCATGATTTTCTTTCAAAACTCTTTCTCTTATCAATTTTTCCTCTATCACTCTGGGGCAGCAGATTTTACCTGCTGAACTTCTACCTTGTCTTAGGCTGGAAGGAGAGACAGAGACAGACAGGCAGAGACAGAGATAGAGACAGACAGAGATAGGGACAGAGAGAGAGACAGACAGAGAGAAGGAGATAGAGACAGAGAGAGACAGAGACATAGACAGAGACAAAGACAAAGACAGAGACAGACAGGCAGGCAGACAGACATTGACTATAGAGCAAAAGACTAATTATGCAATAATGATGAGCACTTGAACTCAGGATAATGCCTCTGTCACTAAAGAGGGCTGAATCTTTGCCACAGGCAATTTCCAGCTCTGTGACCCTGAATGAGTCATTTGAATTCTAAACCTAAATTTCATTTGTTAAATGGGAACACTAATAGCATTAACTCAAAGGCTGTTGTAGATTAAAGGAGTCCATACAAGTAAAGGGCTTTACAAAAGTCAACTATTACTATAAACGTTGTTAGATCCTTTTCTTAGCTATAGACTTTATTTTTTAAAATGTTATTCAATGGTATTAAAGAGCTTCTGTTGACCAAAGTAATTATTTGGTAACCTTATAAAAATGACAAAATTAATTTTTAATCAATGAAAGTCAACGCCCTCCACCTCTTTTAACAGAACCAGGGAAGATGCTGCTCTTGAGGCTAATGAGATCACTTATGATTGATGCTATTTCTGAATAAACTTGCTAGACTTGTTCACTTTTCCTGTTCCTTTATGATTAATTACACATGAGTACTGCAGTGTGAAGGAGTGATTCTGAATAAAACTAATTAACAGTGGAAATTGTGAAACATGAAATATATTTTAATTGCTTTTGTTTTATTGCTTATTGGGTTTTTTTTGGCCAGAAAATGGAAAACTAAAATGTTATTATTGTGAATTTAGAATAATAAAAGCATCTACTTCCTATAGGATATTAACAAAAGAGATGGACATCACTATATTTCTCTGAAGATTAATTATTTGGGAAATAGATGAATGAATATATTCCAAATCCTTTCCTCACCTTCCCACTGTCATTTCCTTACATTCATATTAAGCTCTATTATAAACTTCTATATGCTATTTATTAGTCAATGTTGTAAAAAAAAACAATTCAGAAATGAGGCTAAATACTGAAGACTAATTTGACTATTTTTTCCCAAGGATATTCATCTACACACCTACTTGCCAATGAATACTGCCAGCTTAAATAGGTACTCCATCATTGTCATATGAACTACAAGCCACAAAAAAGTTCCTGGCATTTTCAAAGCCAGAGATCTCACTTTGTAAAAGAAAACTATCAATCTGACTGTCACCAGAAGGCATACTATTATTAGTAGAAATACAGAGTTGTCGTTAAAAGGGGAAATGTAATTTTTTTTGAGATTACTATGTTACTCTGTCTTTTACTTTGCATTTAGTCCTATTAAGATGAACATTCTTGTTTTTATTTTATGTTTCTATTTTTTGGATTTTATCTGTGAGTTCATTTATTCAAGGATTTCCTGGTGTGGACATTTTCTAAAGTGATGTATGAAGACTGGTAATTCATCTACTAGAGATACTTAGAGGCACACTGAATAGATAGAGAATTAGGTCTGGAATCAGAAAAACAAATAAGACCTCTTATGTATCAGTTTTGTGGACCCAGAAAAGTCAAAACTCTTCCAGACTCAGTTTACTCATCTGTAAAAAAATGGGGATAATAATAATAGCATCTCCATTATAGAGTTGTAAGGATAAAATGAGATAATATCAATTTTTAAAAGTGCTTAGCACAATGCCTGGAGAAGAGAAGAAATATGTAAATATTTATTCCCTTCCCATCTGTTACTGACAGTTTTAGATCACTGCCTAGAGAATTAAGAGGTTAAGTGACTTGGTCAGGGTCACAAAACCAATATTTGTCAGAGGAATAGCATGAACCTAAGTGTTCCTGATTCTGTGGCTCAATGAAAAACTCTTAATTTAATTAATAATTGAATTTATACTTTTATTTAATGATGATTTTATTTGATTTATTAATATAACATAATCATGCGAAGCAAAAGTATTAGCACTTTGAAAGTATTAATGAAGTTTATATTAGATAATAAAGAAACATTTTCATAATTTTTCAAAAAGGCATAGCAGAAAGACAAAGTACTTGGCTTTTGGTCACACATTAAATCAATGTCAATGAATAATAAACATTCACTGACCATTGCAGGCTTTAACAGCATTTTTTTTCCTTTATCATTAAAAAATGATGATAGTATAAATATTTATTACTGTTTAATTAGGACATGGGAGATCAATTTGGAGGCTTGGTAATTAATTAAAACTAATATAGTTAAACAATAATTAGGGTCTTAAGATGGATTCTACTTTAAATTATGAATAAATCTAAGAAAATTAAATAGCTTTAAAAGAATTGGGAAACTATTAATATAAAATTAACTTAAATAAGTGTTCTATTTTAACACAATATTAGCAATATACTTTAAAAATCATTGGGAAATACATTATGGCAGATGGGAATTTATGAGATCACAGTTGCATGGGCTTTTATCAGTGATTCCATCATGTTACAAAAATTGCTTATTAAGGAGATGTTTTTGCAATGATGGCTGAATTTCCTATCCTCTTGTGATTGATTCTTGAAAATATTGTAGTTACTAGGAAGGGTAGCACATACCTGTTATAGAGTGTAATCCTTGTTATTAAATAGACTGAAGGTCATGGATGGCTTTCCTTGGAGATGATAGCTGCAGTAATAGTAAAATTAATTAGATATTCACATTGAGTTCAACAGCAGTATAGTTCCCCACTATGACTACAGGGTCAGCAGGTTAACATAGGACAAAGTAGAACAGATTAGAAATGGAATGGCTTTAAGCTTCTATGCTATATCTATTTCTAGCTTTATATCTTTATATCCCTATTTCTATCTTTTTATCTATCCATCCATCCATTTATCTATCTATTTATTGATCTAAAGATAGGACTAGATAATGGACACCAACACATAATATATTTCATCTTCTTTTGAGAAATACCAATAATATCTCTGTATATGTTTATATGTGTATATAAATGCATACACATATACATATACTCACATATGTACACACAGGTAATTTCAGAAGGATTATTTAAAGAAGGGAATATGAAAGAATTGCCAATGTTAATTGCAATTCATCTCTGTGATTTCACATAATTGCATCTGTCTTAATATAAATATTATTTAATTTAATTTAATATAAATATTTTCAGCTACATAGTTCTATTTACCTTTCAAAAAGAGCATTTTAGGCCAATGTCATGCTTAAAAATCAACCCCCTGTTAATAAGTTAATTTTAATGAATTGAATCAATTAAGCTTAAATTAGTAAATTACTTTGAGTTAAATTCAACTATTACATTTAATTTATTGGATAAATTTAATTAAGTTACATTAAATTAATTCATCTATGCACACACTTGCTTATGTATTTATAATTTATAGTTTATTTATAATATATTTATATATATATATATTCTACAATTCTACATCATATATGTTATATATTATATATTATATATATATGATTATATAACATATTTATAATATAATTTATAATATTCACACAATACATAAATAATACAAATATTCATTATGTATATATATACGTATATATATATATATATTTGCTACTGATGACATAATATTGCAGCTCAGACATATATGTATGTATACAAATATTTTTATAACTACATTAACTGTCATATAATATCATGGTGGTATCCTATTATTCTCCTCTTAAGTGGTACTCTGTGTGGGTAAAGTTGAAAGTTTATATAAAATATTGTTCTTTCTCTCATGGAATTTGCAATGTTACTTGGAAGATATGTTACATACACAAATAAGTTCAATAGAAAATATAAATTGCTAAAAATAAAAAGGAATGACAAGGGAAAGGTAGAGTCAAAATGGTGGAGTAAAGGCAAGAACTTGCCCAATCTCTCCCCCAAACTTTTCCAATTAAATTTTTTTTTTTTTTTTTTGCTGAGGCAATTGGGGTTAAGTGACTTGCCCAGGGTCACACAGCTGTTACGTGTCTGAGACCAGATTTGAACTCAGGTCCTCCTGACTTCAGGGCTGGTGCTCTATCCACTGCGCCACCTAGCTGCCCCATCCAATTAAATTTTAAATAATTAATCTAAACAAATTTTAGAGCATCACAAAACCGAAAAAGACAGAGTGGAACACTTTCCAGTCAAATTAGAGGCTTAGCAGAAAAAATCTGTTACACTAGTGTTCAGTCCCAGGGCAGGACACACTGGAGCAGTCCTGGACCAAACCCCAGCTCTACTCTGGGCCCTGACCTACAAATCAGGGACAATACTGGTGGCTTCCGACCTCTCAGCCCAAAGACATCAAAGAGAACCTGGAAGGTCAGCAGAAAAGGTCTGTGGTACCAGTGGGAACCCAGTGCAAAATCCCAGTACAGGCCTGGCCCCAGCTCCAGCCTGGACCCCAGTGTTAGCAAGGCTGTACCTCTGAATCAGCAGTAATGATGGAGGCTTCTGGATCTCTCAGCTCAGGGGCACCAGAGAGGACTCAGAAGGTGAGGGAAGAGAGACTGTGGCAATGAGGTGGGAGTCTGGTATGCAGTTCGAGTGCAGCCCCGATCAGCACCCTGGACAGCACATTTGATCTTACAGCTGCCATGGAGCATGGGAGACACAGAACAGCTCTGGGCATAAAAGACTGCTTGTGGTCAGATTCCCAGAAGGAGTTCTCAAAACAACTGCACAAAATCCCTGAAGCTTGGGACAGTGCACCATCCACCCCGGAAGCAGAGCCCTACTTTAACAAAGTTAAAAGCAGGGTAATAGGCTAGGAAAATGAACGTAAAACAAACAAACAAAAAAATACTTTGATCATTGAAAGTTATTATGTTGACAAGGAAGATCAAAACATACACTCAGAAGATAATAACAAAGTCAAAACTCCTACCTCCAAAGCCTCCAAGAAAAATAAGAATTTGGTTCAGGTTATGGAAGGTTATGGAAGAGCTCAAAAGGGATTTTGAAAATAAGAGAGCCATAGGAAAAATTAGGGAAAGACTTGAGAGAAATACAAAAGGACATAAAAAAACTAATGAGAAGAATGCCCTAAGCAGCAAAATTGGCCAAAATTTCCCAAAATTGGGAAAGGAAGTACAAAAGCTCATTGAGGAAAATAATTCCTTAAAAAATAGAATTGAGCAGATGGAAGCTAATGACTTTACAAGAAATCAAGATACAATAAAGCAAAGACAAAAAATGAAAGAAAAAATGTGAAATATCTCATTGGAAAAACAACTGTTGTGGAATTTAGATCCAAGAGAGATAATTTAAAAATTATTGGTCTACCTGAAAGTCATGATGAAAAAAGAGCTTGGATATCATCTTTCAAGAAATTAGCAAGGAAATTTTACTGATATTCTAGAACCAGAGGGTAAAAAGGAAATTTTAAAAAAATCCACCAATCACCTCCTAAAAAGAACCCCAAATAAAAAATTCCAGGAATATTATAGCCAAATTCTAGATTTCCCAGGTCAAGGAGGAAATACTGTAAACATCCAGAAAGAAAAAAAATCAACTATAGTGGAGACACAGTCAGGATAACACAATATTTAGCAGTTTCTACATAAAAGGACCAGAGGACTTGTAATATAATATTCTAGAGAATAATGGAGTTAGGATTGCAACCAATCATCACTTATTCAGCAAAACTGAGTAAATCCTTCAGAGGAAAAGGCAGACATTCAATGAAACAGAGGATCTTCAAGCGTTCATGATGAATAGAACAGAATTGAATGGAAAATTTGATTTTCAAATACAAGACTCTGGAGAAGCATAATGAGGTAATCAGGAAAATGATAGCATAAGGGACTTAATAAGGTTTTTCTGTTTACATTCCTACATGGGAAGATGATACTTGTAACTAATTAAAAAGTTCTCATTATTATGGCACTTAGAAGGAGTATATATAGACAGAGGGCACAGGTGTGAGTTGAATATGAAAGGATAATATCTTTTAAAAAATGATGAATTTGAGGAATGAGAGAGGAATGTACTAGGAGAAAGGGAATTACTTCATGTTACCTGACCTGCAACTTAAATCCTTATGTTAAATGTTTCAGCCACTTTCTTACCAGAAGCTGATAGTGATTTGTTTCTAGCTGTGGCTTCATTCCCTTTCCATTAATGGGAAAAGGTTCCACAAAACAGTGGCTATGCATGGACCAAATAGAATCTTTATTTTCTTAATCTTTCCTTATTGCAACACTATGCACAAACAAATTGATTTTGTGAGTAGAAAAATATTTGTCCTTCAGGGATAGGTAAGTTGTTAGTTAATAATTATTTATTTATCCTTTTTTTGATAATAGTAGGAAAAAATGGTTGTTGATTGATGGTTCCACTATTCCCAGGAGTAAGAGTGCCTTTGATAACCTTGGCCATATTTTTTATATTTTAATATATAATTTGATAAACTCTACTAGCAGATTCTGCTTATATGTTGGTAAATATAATTAGAATTTCCCCCTCCCCACCTGACAGTAAAGGACAGTAAAATATGATTAATTGCCTATTTGTGACATCAATTAACAAATGTTTTTCCTGCCAAAATGTAAATCTTAGTACATGACCTTGAAAGACTCATACCACATAAAAGAGTCACTTTTAGTCAATTTAAGTTTTCCTGAAAACATCCAAAGTGTGTTTAGTATTTTCCCCCAGTCAACAATAAAACATTTCATATTTTGTCATGAGAATTGAATGCCAAAATTGGCTTCTTTTAAAATGCTCATTTTTTAAAAGCACCATAAGAAATGTAGTATCAAATGACAGCAAGAGAGATTGCTCACCACAATTTTAAATGCACAATGCTACTTGCTGACAAAAAGGAACAACTCACAACTTTCTTAGTTTCATTAGGAAACGTGTGTGATGGAGTAGTGCACATTTCAGCACTACTAACATTTGTTGATTTAATGGTAGCATAGGGAGGTATAGTGAGGGCTAGTCTACCATAGGGAAAGAATATCAAATTTTGAGATTACTGCTGCATTCTGGGGTTCTACTTGTCCTAGCAATGTATTATCAGAAAAATCAGTCATAGTGAGTCTCCATTTCCTTTTCTGCAAAATTTGAATAATATTACTTATAATGTCATTCCTGTAGGCATTTGGAAAGATAAAAACAGATAATGTATGTGAAACACTTTATAAACTAAGGCATAGTACTAATTTAAAAGATTATGATTTGTTTTTGTTATTTTTTCTCCCCAAACAAAATCTTTACCTGTAAGCTATCATGATGCAAATAAGTATAAAACATCTTTTCTTTTCATTTTTTTAAACCTGATTTTTTTCTCCAATTTTTCACTGGTTGCCCCCCATGTCCCTCTTTACCTCTGCCTCTAGTATTTTTAGTTTCCCTCAAATCATATATTCTGCAAGAGGCCTTTTTTTGTTCCTAGCACCCCACACTCCCTGCTAGTGCTTCCACCTCTGAGATTACTAGCCACTTACTATATATATTGTTTGTACCTACAACCTTAGTTTTTCGTAAGCACTGTGTTTTCTAATTGATTAATCATAAAAGCTGAAATCATTATTGTGAATATTAATAAAAATTATTATAAAATAGATAATAGAAAAATCATCTCTAACTAAAGAACAACATAATTTCACAGTAGTTATTTTTTTCATCTTAAAGGAAGAATTTAACAAGAAATAACTACAAAGTTGAAAAGGGAAGGAAGGAATTGTCACTGGGTTCAGTGATAAGATGAAAATAACTGGACCAGAAAGTTGGGTCATCATGATGCTACACAGTTATGGACATTTACTCCCTAATTTCAAACATGTAAATGAGGGTAAATAAAATAATTTGTGAGAAATAAAATGAATGGAAGAGGACAAAAACATTTATTTGAAAAACAGTTTGAAAACTATAAAGTTTTGAATACATGCATATATATACATATATGTATGTATATGTATATATATATAGAGAGAGAGAGAGAATCCCTCCACCATCTACATTAAAATATAAACCCCTTTAACTGACATAAAGATGTCATTTAAATAAGTATTGAATGAAATAACTGAGGCAAGAAGACTTATTTGTGGGAAGGAATTGATGACATATAGCATATTGTAAGAGAACATTATTTGAGTTTTAAATCAAAAGATCTGGATTTAATTTCCAGCTGTCATCGATTAATTGAATCATTTTTAGCCAGTCATATTTCTTACAGTAAGCCTAAATTTTCTAATAAAAAAAGAATGACTACATGATTGCTAAGTTCCTTTCCAGTTCTAAACCTTTGATTTTAGACTTGTTCTGCCTGAAATCAGTAGATATATCTATGAAGAGGGAGCCAATTGTGGAAGAAAACCAAATTTATTTAGCATTGATGGGATAAAATGTTCTCTAACATTTAGATTCAACCAAAAATTGAACAAGCATAACAGACTACCACTAAAAAATTGACTGAATGACTCCTTGTTGTGTATGCTACAGAAAGAATGTTTACTCAAGTGCATACTGGACTAGCTGGCATCTGAATTCTCTCTGTGCTGAGATACTGCATTGATATACAGATGTTTCAATTTTGTCATTTTGTTCAATTTTTCAAACAACACTTTGCATAAATTAGGTTCATAATATTTTTATATAATTAAGGTAGAGCATTTTCACAAATTTATTTGCCCTTACTAAGGTGAAACCTGAGAACTTCTTTCCTGACACTCCTCAAGTAGTCATTAGTTTCTTATAAGACTTAAAAATCAGCCAATTAATCCCCAATGTCTACTAAGCAACTATTATTTTCCTAACAACATCAAACATAGAATATTTATTCATTTAGTAAGACTAGAAAGGAACCTCATTTGAACTCCTAATGAGTCTATTTAGCCACCTCCTTCTCCCAACCCCATTCCCCCAAAATCTATAAAGTCCTCATGATTAAGAATAATCTAATCCTAATAAAGCAATTGTTCTTTCTGAAGCATACATCTCTAAATACACATATGACCCCATTCCATACTGTTTTCTTCAGTAGACTGCTTCTTTTATCAGCCCCATTCTATTATTTAACTTTAATCTCTACCTTTTGGGGAGTAGTTTCCTGCTGCTTACAAATATGAACTTGTCTCACTCCTCAAAATAAATCTTCACTTAATCTATCCACCCTCATTAGCTACCATCTCATATGTATTTTTTTTTTGCTAAATACCTTGAAAAAGCCATCAACTTCTTTCATTTCTCTTCTTAACTGCATATCCTGCCTTGCAACTTCATTGATTAACTGAAATAACCCTTTCAGAGTTATTTATATTCCAATAGCCAAATCTAATTATGTTTTAATAATTCCCATTCTTTTGTATTTCTCTACTGCTCCTTACCTTCTAGATCATCATCTTCTCCTTTATAATTTCTTCCCCCTAGGTTTTCATGAATTTTCTTCTGCTTTCCTTCCTTCTTATCTAACCACTTCTCTATTTGGCTGGTAGACTTTCTCCTTCATTGAGGTCATACCTGTTTTTATAGGTCTTTCAAAAGATGATGTTAAAAGTCCCCCTTTCTTCTCTCCTCATCTCATCTATTTTGTGCTCTTTCTACATAATTATTTCACTTGATGATTATCTTATCAAGAATCAACTATCATTTCCATGATGATGATTCTCAAATCTACTTTTTCATCCCTAATATTTTTACTGACCTCCAAAGCTCCAAACTTTAAATAAAAATATTTTAAAAAGATAGAACAAAGAACATTGCAATGTGATGCTAAAATAGTAATGTGCTTATGACTTTGCGGGGTAATGAAGAAAGCCATTACCTAACTATGACATTTATCAGTGACAAAAAATAACATCATGCTTCCTATAGCAGACTTGTATTCCTTTATCCAATTGTTTCTTTATTGAGAAAAGAATTTTCTTGTTAATATTGTTTTCAAAATATCAATAACATTTTCATGATTGAATAAAGAAATCTGCTGCAATTTTAGGTTCTAATTTGCAGAAAAGTTAGATGACAGCTTTGCCTAAGTGAACATATATAGATAACTATAGGCACAATATTATGTTTTACAAAGAAAAACAAACATAATATCTGTAAATTAATTATGAAAAATCAATTATTACCTAATTCCCTTGAGCTCAAGTCATTATATGAATATAAAAAATACATTCTAAAGTATAGGAGAAAATTTTAGTTTTAACTGCTGAGGCCCCATCAACTTTTAATAGAATTCAGGAATTGTTTAGGATGGCAGGTGACATAGGGCTAAAAATGGTTCAATATTTTGCTTTCTAAAAGAGGGGAAAATTGGGTTCATCCTATATGTCAGTCATTGAATTGAATTCTTTACAAAATACTCAAGCATATGAGTTAAAGGATGATTTCAAAGCACAGAAAAAGCTGGTGAAATTTTAAAGAGTCAAATATGAGACTTAAATTTCATTCATATTAAATGATCTCTTCTTACCATTAGTTCATCTTTCTACAACTCTGGATTCTTTTGTTCTCTATTGACTTTTGTTATACCAAATATTGCTTGCTACTTCCTTAAATAATTTAGGGATCTGTAATTACTGGGGAATCTGTCATTTTCATGGACTAGTATTCTCTGAATTTTTTTTCAACTTGGAGATCCTATAATTCAGATTATCTTTATTTGTCCAAGAATATAGGGCCCTATTAGGAACATTTGTAAAGCATGAGGTATATTTTCTGCTTTTGAGGAATGTATAGTCAAATTATAAAACTGTATAGTGTCTCCAAATGTGAACATTTTAGGGAAAACCAGTTGCTTTTTTGAAACCAAAAAATCTTACTTTAAGAATAAATTTATCTTCTTTAATTATTTCTTCCTTGGGTATGGTATTTAGTATATATTTTTAGACTCTGATATATTATCCATTTTTGCTGATTTTTGTCCTTTTTCTATTTTTCCTTAAGAAAATATGTAATATTAGATAGTTCTCTAGGAAAAGGAGAAAAAGGATGCTGGGAGAAATTTTAATCATATGAAACAAAAATTACATAAATAAAGGGTAGACAGAACTTTGCTTAAGCTCTTTCTGGCTTCCCTCAAACAGGTCAACCCATTGAACAAATTTTGGAGTGACAGAACCCATGAATATTTGGAGTGTAATAAATTTCCAGCAGAAGATAATGTCAGAATAACTTCAGGAAAGGTCTGATTCAGTTGGGTAAGAGGGAGGCATCTGAGTGCAGGGACTCAAAGATGAGTGGTCTTCATGCACAGGGAAATCTAGTAAGAGACTCTTAGACAAAATACAGCAGCATTGGATATTCTATCCTGGTTCAGAAGCGAGTGGGATGTCAGGAGAGATAAACACATTATAAAACCAAAAACAAACACTAAGACAACAACATAGTGAGCAGTTAAGAGGCCCTCTATGAGCAGAACTAGAGGAGATGGAACTGAAGAATTATCAAATGCATCAGAAAACTGAAAATTGGAAAATAAAGAAGAATGTCAAAAATCTAATACCCTGCAACAGACATTTTCCCATGAAACTCAACTCTTTTTATGAGACAACTAATATGAGTTCTCTTATGGCTTCTCAACATAATAATAAAAATAGGACAGAAAGGTTTTTAAGATAATATGAAGAAATCAAAAAAAAAAAAAACAATTATCTACTGGGAAGATAATGTATGCAAATTTTATTGAAATTCATTGTAAATAAATTTTTCTCAGTGGTCTAGAAAATAAAAACATATGTTAAATATGATTGCAACCAATAGTTAATGTCTACAAATGAAATAGTACCTGGATTGGTGATAGATTATCTAGACAGACAAAATATAGCCAAGAAATATGCAGATACAATCTACTCCCTTAAACACATAACTCAAATGACCATATCTCTAAAGGACAAATTATTTAATTGACATACCACATTAAATGCACAACTTTATTTTAAGGAAAACTTTCACTCTGCCTTTTGGCAAAAATTGCAAGTTGCAATCATTTTTTATAGCAGATGAAACAAATTATGTCTTTTAGAAATTTGTTCACTTTTAGAGAAGAATGGGAGTAAAATAAAGTGGCTTTTTTGTTTGGCTTCTATGTTTGTAAAGAATATCACTGATAGTATCAGGCCTCAAAGAGGAAGTATTAAATTGTTTATGTCCACTCTTATGAGCCATTTGAGTCTGAGTCATGATATATAATCTAAACAACCTTTCCTTGGTTTTTTGAATTGTTGGAGTGGTAAGAAGAAAAAAAAAATGGAAGTGAACCTATAAAAATAAGAGAATGAGGGAATAAAGTAGATTAGAAGTATTTTTCTGCAGTAGCAAGAGTCTACATGATATCATGTAATTTAAATTTGTCATGAATGAACTACTTGTATTTCTTTTTTCCAAGTCTGCAGTGGCAGGGCTACTCAACAATAAAGAAGGATAGAATGAGAATTACAGAAAATTAGAGGCAGGAAATTCTATGATAGGAGCAAGTAAAATATCATAATGGCTAACTACAAATTCAAGATTAGTAAGGTAAACCAGAATACTGGCAATTAATTAGAATTTTCTGTTAGAATCAGTGATTCACAGACTGGATTGTCAAAATGCTTTAAAAAACATTACCATAAAGAGATTTAATATGAATTATAGAGTGGGAGAGGCTGAAGAATAAGAGATTGAAATCTCTAAGGTAATTTCAAAATTCCAGATTCTGGAAATGGTACAATTCTAATAGATGAAACCTAAAGTGTGATGAGCTGCTATGGTGGTAAAATAGATTGGAAAAGTGCAGTCTGAGGAATTAGGAGGTTAGATTATTAGAGAAGCCTTTAATGTGAATATTGAAGTGTCCTAAAATAATGAATCTGCCTATTTACCTCTTATTTGATTTATCTTAATTGGCAAAAGGCATTTCATTAATCTTTATTTATTTGGAATATTAGGTATAATAACTTTCTCCTCCCCTGTGCTGGTTCATCCCATATAAGTAGCAGGTAAATGGGTAGGAACAAATCAAAGAAGAACAATATTATTCTGAGTCCTCTGATTAAATTCTGTTGTAAATAATCTTGGCCCTCATTGATGCTAAATGAATTTTCCTTAAAAAGAAATAGGTCCTCTTTTAATCTTTAGATTCATCATAAAAGTTGACATGTAGAAATCATATTGTTTGTAATCTTCAGAAGCTACTGAGAAACAGGATGTTAAGGTCTAATAAAAAAGAAGCAGAAGTTTCAGTCCTTATTCATTCCATGATTCTAAACATTCATGCATTTTTCTCTGCTTTTCTTTTGGATCTAATGGAAACTTCAGGGTCTTGCTGGAATAAGTATATAGGAGCTGAGTCATCTACCTTCCATTTAAGAGTCCAACTAGGCAAAAATCATAGAAACAAAAAATAATTTCAGTGAAGAGAAAGACAATGAGGCATGACAAAATTTATGAGATGCAGTCAAAGTAATACTTAAGGGAAATTTTATATCTATAAATTATATAATTAAAAGAAAAACATATCAATGAATTGAATATTCAAGTAAAAAAACAGAAAAGTTAAATACAAAATTTGAAATTCTGAAAATTAAGAGAGTTATTTAAAAATTAAAAGTAAGTACCCTACCGAACCAATAAAGAAAACTAAGACCTGTTTTTATCAAAAAAATACTGTAATAAATGAACCATTGGTTAATTTAATTATGAAAAAGAAGAAGACAAAATTACCAATATCAAGTTCATTCTCTCAAACATTTAAAAACTATTATATAATTATATAAACTATTTGGAAAAATAGATAAAGAAAGCATTCTACCAAATTATTTTTATGAAACAAATATGCTAATACCTAAAGAAGAAAAAGTCAAAACAAAGGGAAAATTATAGTACAATTTACCAAATGAATATTTGGTACAAAACTTTTAAGTAAAATATTAGCAAAAAAGATTACAGCAATCAATCATCAGAATAATACACTATGACCAAGTGATATTTACATCAGGAATGCAGGCCTGATGTAATATTAAGAAAACTGTTAATCTAATTGACCATATCAGCAACAAAACTAAGAGATATCATATGATTATTTCAATAGATACTAAAAATCCCATAATACAACACTTATTTCTATTAAAAACCCTGGAGAACATTGGAAAAAAAAGGGAACATTCTTTAAAGTGATAAGCAATACATATGTATAACCATCAGCAAAAATTATGTGTAATGGGGGAAAACTAGAAATCAAATAGGATAAGGGGTGAAACAGATATGCTCATTATCATGACTATTATATAATATTTTACTAGAAAAGTTAGCCTTAATAAAAAGGGAATAAAATTAATTGAAGGAATTAGAATAGACAATGAGGAAAGAATACTATCACTCTTTGCAAATGATATAATGATATACTTAAAACCTAGAGAATTAACTACAAACTTTTGAAATAATTATGAGCTTTAGTGATGTTGCAAGATTATAAAATAATCCTACATAATAATTAAGCATTGCTATATTTTACCAACAAAGCCCAGTAGAAAGAGACACAGAAATTTCTTATTTCTTCTTTTTTTTTTTTTTTTTTTTGTTTTTTTTTTTTTTTTTTGAAGTAGGGGTGGTTAAGTTACTTGCCGAGGGACACACAGCTAGGGAATGTTAAGTGTCTGAGACCAGATTTGAACTCAGGTCCTCCTGATGTCAGGGCTGGTGCTCTATCCACTGCACCACCTAGATGCCCCAGAAATTTTTTTTAAAATAACTATAAACAATATTAAATATTTGGGAGTCTCCCTGTCTAGACAAACTCAGGAACTATATCAACAAAATAACAAACATTTTTTCACACAAAGTCATATCTAACCAACTGGAAAATTATCAATTGCTCATGGCTAGGCCCAGCCAATATAATAAAAATGACAATTATATCTAAATAATTTACTTATCTAGTGCCATACCAACCATAGTAAAATTATTTAAAATAGAAAAATGATAACACAATTCATCTGGAAGAACAAAAATTAAGAATATCAAATAAATTAATGAAAAAATGCCAATTAATTTGGTCTAGCAATACCAGATATAAAAATATATTACAAAGTGAGAATCATCAAAAATATTTGGTACTGACTAAGAAATAGAGTGGTAGACCAGGTTAGGAACACAATACACAGCAGCCAATGACTCCAGTAATCTACTGTTTGTTAAATCCAAGTACTGGGATAAGAAACTTCTGGCAAAACTGGAAAATAGTAAGAAAGACACTAGACATAAACCAACATCTTACAGCCTTTACCAAGATAACATTTAAAAAAATACATGATTTAGACAAAATGGGTGAAACCTTAAGCAAAGTAGGACAGCAAGGAATAGTTTATCTGCCCGATCTTTGGAGAAAGTAGGACTTTATGATTAAAGAGAAAGAAATAAAGAACATTAGCAAATTCAAAATAGATAATTTTGACTGCATTAAATTTTTTCACAAAAATACCAATGCAACCAAGATGATAAGGAAAACAAAAGCCTGGGGGGGGAAATTTATAGTCAGTGTTTCTGATAAAAGCCTCATTTCTCAAATATATAGAGAACTGAGTTAAATGTATAAGAATACAATTCATTCCCTAATTGATAAATTCATTCCCTAAATTGATAAATGCTCAAAAGTTATAAATAAATAGTTTTCAGATGAAGAAATTAAATCTACTCATACAAAAAATGCTATAAAATCACTATTGATATCTTGAGAAGGGGGAGAAGGGAAGAAAGAGAAAGAAAATTTTCAAAATTAAAATCTTACAACAGTGAATGTTGAATATTATCTTTATGCATAATTAGAAAAAATTAAAATGTTATTAAGTGAAGGGGAGAAGAAAAAAAGATGCAAATAATTTCTTTTTTTCTTGATGTATTAGTTTTCAGAATTCTTAGAATGATTCTAAAAATAGTATACAGGTGAGAGAAGAAATGATGAGGAAATGGAAATTTAGGATAAGCCAACCAGTTGATGGCATGTATTCTGCTTAGCTACTTGCAGAAGTGAATATAACCCCAACTAATGTGATTTTTCGGAAAACTTTTTAACACATCTGTAGTCTGAAATGTCAGAAATCCATCTGTAACATTATAAGGACACCCACATAAGTGGATCTAGCATCTTCTTCTTTGTTTTTAACTTAAGGAATTAATTTTTTGGTAACATTTCATTTAAAATCATATTTTTGTAAAAACCAATTAATAACTTTAGGTCAACTGTGTCTATATAACATTTATTGTATTTTATCCTATAATGCATAGTTGTCTAATCGACTAGTCTGTATTATATTAGAAAAACAATAGATGAAAAAAAAACAAACCAAACAAAACTACACTGCATTTGTTTGACATATTACCCTAGATATTCCCATGTCAACATAACATAAATTGGAGCTTAACAATATTAAATAAACAGTTTCAAGGATATGTCTCCTATGTTTGCTTCACTGTTTTTTACATTTATTTCTTATATTCTCCTTCTGAGATACTTTTATTCTCATCCTGTTTATTATTATTATTATTTTTGTAACTTCTTCTTAGAAAACTTTCTGTATTTTACCTTTCTGGAGTATTGTTCTTTTTTTCCCTTCAGTAGTATTTTATTTTTCAAATACCATGTAGATAGTTTTCAGTATTCTTTTTTGTAAGACTTCATGTGCCAATTTTTTTCCCTTCCTTCCCTTACCTCACACCTCTCCAAGACAGCAAACAATCTAATATAGGTTAATGTGTTCAACCTTTTAAAACATATTTCCATATTTTTCATGTTGTGAAAGAAAATTCAGACCAAAAGGGAAAAAAAAAAAATAGGAAAAAAAAAAAAAAAACACCCCCCCCCAAAAAAAGTGAAAATGCTATGCTTCAATCCACATTCAGTCCTCATAATTCTCTCTCTAGATGAAGATGGGATTTTCCATCCCAAGTGTCTTGGAATTGCTTTGAATTACCACACTGTTGAGAAGATCCAAATCTGTCACAGTTGGTCATCACATAATCTTGTTGTTAGTGCGCAAAATGTTATCTTGATCTGCTCATTTCACTCAGGTAAATTCATATAATTCTTACTAGGCCTTTCTGAATTCAGTTTTCTTATCATTTCTGACAGAAATAATATTATATTAAATTCACATATGATAACTTATTAAACCATTTCACAACTGATGGGAATCTACTCAATTTCCAGGGTTTGTTTTTTTTTTTGTTTGTTTTTGTTTTTGTTTTGTTTGGTTTGGTTTTTTGCCATGTTTTATATGTTTTATGTTCTTGAAAATTATAATCTTTTGTTTTCTGTCATTTTAGTGTTTATTTTATAATCCTAGACCTATAATCTCAAATTTTATTTTTTCTTTGGTTAATCTTGTAATTATCTCAATTTCTCTTCTTTTTCTCTATCAGCCTATTATATACTAGCTTTCACCAACTTGTAAGGAAGTTTTTGCATAGAAAGATACATACACAATATATTTAGCAACAGAAATAGAATAGTAGAAGGAGGACATGCTCAGAAAACTGGAACCAATCAGTGGACTTTGACTTTATTTGAAATTCTACCACTAATTTGCTATGTCATCTTGAGGAAATCATTAACTCCTTATCTTCAATTTCTTCATAT
Organism: Myrmecobius fasciatus; assembly: GCA_023553655.1. NCBI lineage: Eukaryota > Metazoa > Chordata > Mammalia > Dasyuromorphia > Myrmecobiidae > Myrmecobius > Myrmecobius fasciatus. Next base: position 1,984 of record JAJPUD010020903.1, on the reverse strand, counting down.
ATAAAATGAGGGGTTTATACAATCTGGGGATTTCTTTCAAATATGGCATTTTCTGTTTTTTCTCTCTTTAAAATTATTCTTAATTTTTACATGGATTATCACTCTGAGGCAAGGAAAGGGAGGGATTCTGGATGATGTTTAGGTTTAAAAAATAAAAAATATTAATAAAAATATTTTTAAAAGGGATGTCTTTTCCTTTACTATAGCCCTACCCTGAACCATATGGCTCTGATGGTAGATGGAAACAGGATAAAAGAAAGTCTTTGAGATAATTCTAATTAAGAATGTTTTCTTAAGGCAGCTATGGTGCAGTGGATACAACACCAGTCCTGAAGTCAGGAGGACCTGAGTTCAAATCTGACCTCAGACATTTAACACTTCCTAGCTGGGTAACCCTGAGGAAGTCACTTGATCCCAATTGCCTCAGCGGAAAAAAGTTTCTCTTTTATCTCAAATTAAGTGAAATGGAGTGTCAGCTCCAAATTATAGCAAAAATGGTAGCAAAAATAATAGCAAAAATAATAAAACACCAAATCACTCACAAATTACTATAATTAGCCATTCAAGTCAAGATTTGAGAAGATTTTTAACAGGCTTCAATATTGAGATGAATCTAAAATAGAATTTAATAGAGATTTAACATAAATAATGTTCAGAAATAACTTTCACAATAACAAGAGGGAAGTGAAACAGATAGCAATTGATCTGAAAAAATAAATTTGGATTGCAGTCTCAATTCAGCCTCCAGTGTAATTAGAGGTTCATTACATTCAATTCCAAAATGTTTTTTTGTTTAATACTGGTTATATGCCATAAGTTGTTTTAGACATTGTGATAGAAAACCCTACAGAAGTTTATATCCTACTAGAAAAAAATCAATATGTATATAGATTAGTAAATATAAAATATTCCTCAACCAATACATATCAGTAAAGACTTAGTCTTAGAAAGATTCTAGGACATTCAGAGGTTAAATAACTAGGTCAGGATCACATAACTTTTATTTGTTGGAAATTTGAACTTAGGTATTCCTCTATATGAAGTAAACTCTCTAAAAGACAAGCAAATATATGATGTTACCTCTCTATATTTATATCTATTGTTACCTCTTCTTGCATACTATGTTATAACCAAAAATATCATCTAACACACTGAAAATTCATCTCTACATATGAGTTATTACTTAAGCACTTGACATTTTCCAAAGATTTGACTAGGAATTTATTAGCTATTCCTTCCAACTGCTATTTAAGATAAGGTCAATATTCTCATTATTTTAACTAGTAAAAAAGCCAAGATAAAGAGAGATCAAGTGGTTGTCTTAAAGTGGATCAGACCAGCCTACAACTTCTGGGATAAGAACTCACTATTTCATAAAAATTCCTGGGAAAATTGAAAAATAATATATCAGAAACTAGGCATCAATCTACATCTCACGCTTAAATCAAATAAAGATCTGATAGGTAAATTATCCCTTTTGCTCCTAATTTGCTTAGGGTATCACCTTTTTGTCCAAATCACTTATCATTTTGACTCCATTTGACTTTACTTCCCTTTTTACATACTCATACCGATCTTTCTCCTTCATTGCTAATCTTCTTGAGACAAATTGTCCACACTTAATTATTCTATATCCTCAGTATCCACTCTATTTAAACCTCTAAATATTCCATTAAAACTGATCTTTCAAAAGTAACTAGGAACTGAATGTTAAAAATCTTTTTAAAAAAACCATTATTCTTCTTAACCTTCCTTACCTTTTAATGTAATTTCTTTGTTTTTTATTAAAGCTTTTTATTTGTAAAACATATGCATGGCTAATTTTCAACACTGACTCTTGCAAAGTTTTCTGTTACAAATTTTTCTCCCCTTCCGCCACCCCCTCTCCTAGTTAGCAGGTAGTCTAATACATGTTAATTATGTTAAAATATATGACAAATCGAATATATGTATATATATATATATATATATATATATATTTATA